>JAFMOC010000379.1:152500-182500 GCA_019802505.1 Corydoras sp. C115 | reverse complement strand
CATTCACTCTCTCACTCACCCTCTCTCACTCTCTCACTCACCCACTCTCACTCACCCTCTCTCACTCATTCACTCTCTTATTCACCCTCTCTCACTCATTCACTCTCTTATTCACTCTCACTCATTCACTCTCTCATTCACTCTCTTATTCACTCATTCACTCTCTTATTCACTCACCCATTCATACTCTCTCTTATTCACTCACTCACCCACTCTCACTCATTCACTCTCTCACTCACCCACTCTCACTCATTCACTCTCTCACTCACCCACTCTCACTCACCCTCTCTCATTCACTCTCACTCATTCACTCTCTTATTCACCCTCTCTCACTCATTCACTCTCTTATTCACTCACTCACTCATTCACTCTCTTATTCACTCACTCATTCACTCTCTTATTCACTCGTTCACTCACTCATTCACTCTCTTATTCACTCGTTCACTCACTCATTCACTCTCTTATTCACTCACTCACTCATTCACTCTCTTATTCACTCACCCATTCTCTCACTCATTCACTCTCTCACTCATTCACTCTTATTCATTCACCCTCTCTCACTAATTCACACTCTCTCTCTTATTCACTCACCCATTCTCTCACTCACCCATTCTCTCACTCACCCATTCATACTCTCTCTTATTCGTTCACTCACCCACTCACTCTCTCACTCATTCACTCTCTCTTATTCACTCACCCATTCTCTCACTCACTCTATCACTCATTCACACTCTTATTCATTCACCCATTACCTCAACTCTCTCACCCTCTCTCACTCTTTCACACACTCACTCACTCTCTCTCCCCCACACCCACCCTCTCTCACTCACTCACCCCTCTCTCTCTCTCTCTCTCTCTCTCTCTCTCACGCTCACGGTTCGCTCTATAAAAATATCTCTTGTCAAAATTATAAAGTTGCAACTTTAAACAAGCTGCAAAAAAAAAAAACAGGAAATAAAAATTTTGCTTTTCCACAAAAGTAACGATAACCGATCAAAACGTTCAGTTGTTTTGCTCTTGGGCCGTTTTAAAAAAATAAACATAACCTCCATCTGTTTTTGCTCTTCATTAAAATGTTCCTGTCAAAATCAGGCGCATTTAAAATACAGCCGAGCCTTTAATATATATTAAAAAAATAGATTAATGTAAAATAATCTCACAGGCCGGATTTAATCGGATTATGGGCCAGAGATGGCCCGCGGGCCTCGAGGTTGACTGTTTTAGAAGATAAGATTTTAAAAGTAATAAATACATTTTAAGTGTAAGTGTTGATTTTAACAAAAATACTGTTCTGTATGTAATCAGAATCCTTTATTCATCCCCGGGAGGGATTGCAGGTAAAGTGGCAGTGGTGACACGTATTACACACGTTACCCGGCACTTTACCTTTATCGTTGTATTATTCTTAAATTTAGTTATTTATAATGTATATTTCAAAGTACTCTGCGTTAAAACATTATTATAACCAAATGTAGTGATTCTACACCGCAGTGTTTTCAGGTTTATTATTATTTCCAATTTATTTTTATTATTTAAACATAATATTTCAAGCAATACGTCATTATGTGAACTAAATTGAAGTGCGATGGAATGAATCGCACTGACGTCATGTCTGAGGGAATTCAGGTGACTTCACCAAATCACCAAATCAGACTCTGTTGTTTACGCTTCAGATTTGTGTAAAAGTCACTCGTAGCCATTTATCTGCTTTGTACGTATTATAAGCACAGATACGAAGAAAGTTATAAAAATATCTCTATATAAGTTTAATTTCATGACCTGTAAACTTCAGTATTAACAACACTCGGTCATCAAAACAGCTATTAAATAATATGAAATAATAATAATAATAAAATTTATTGATTTATTATTATTTTATTTATTTTATTAGGTTAAAAAAATTTTTTTATATTAGTAACGTTTGTTTAATTACTAACTGCTCAGATAAGAGGATGATTTTAAACTGTATGTTTAGTTTAATATGTTAATTTGTGTCAGTTATATATTATAATAATAATAATAATAATAATAAAAGTCCAGACTCTGTAAGTTGTGTAGGTCAGCAGTGTTTTTTTTGTGACCACACTGTATTGATGATGAAGCCTTTTTCTGTGTGGTGATGTCACCAGTCGTCGGCGCGGTGACGGACCTCACCGCAGACGTATTAGAACGCGGGACTGTTCTGTCGGAACTCGGGCTCAGGGCTCAGTTCGTTAGAGGTTTGTGTTTCACTGTAATTATTAATGATCCTCAGGTGCAGATCAAAACTCTACAGACGGAACGTGGAGTCATAATACACGGTGTGGTTCTCGATCGGCTCCGGTGTTCACTACCGAGTGGATAAGTGGTGTGTAGTGTCTGTACGACCTTAGACGCACCGTGCCCGCCAAATACCCAGAGTCCTTTGGTGTGAGGCACAACATCACACCACTGTAGAAGTGATAAACGTAATTATAATGCAGTTTATTCTCTTTAGTTGGAACTGTAGTAAAGGTGAAGGCTCTTTTTCCCCCCCTTTATCCAGATTGTGTGATTGAGGTCAGTGGAATCATGGGATAGCGCAGTATGCAGTGTCCTGCAGTCTAAAATGTTTGCATACTGCCTGAGGAAGTCTGCATATTCTAACACACCAGCCTCCGTGGCCTCACGACTCTTTCACTTACTGTGTAGTATCATAGTATGGTGATGGTATGGTACATTATTAGTGTGGTATGGTGGTAGTGTAGTATGGTGCAGTGATAGTGTGGTACAGTAGTAGGGTGGTGTTATGGTACAGTGGGAGTATGGTATGGTGGTAGTGTAGTACACTGGTAGTATGGTGTGGTGGTATGGTATGGTGGTAGTGTACTACAGTGGTGGTATGGTATGGTGGTAGTGTAGTACAGTGGTGGTATGGTATGGTGGTAGTGTACTACACTGGTAGTATGGTATGGTGGTAGTGTACTACAGTGGTGGTATGGTATGGTGGTAGTGTACTACAATGGTGGTAGTGTACTACAGTGGTAGTATGGTGGTAGTGTACTACAGTGGTAGTATGGTATGGTCGTAGTGTAGTACAGTGGTAGTATAGTACAGTGATAGTGTGGTACAGTAGTAGGGTAGTGGTAGTGTACTACAGTGGTAGTATGGTATGGTGGTAGTGTACTACACTGTTAGTATAATATGGTGGTAGTGTAGTACAGTGGTAGTATGGTACAGTAGTAGGGTGGTGGTAGTATAGTTCATTGGTAGTGTAGTACAGTGGTGGTACGGTGGTAGTGTAGTACAGTGGTGATATGGTATGGTGGTAGTGTAGTACAGTGGTGGTATAGTTCATTGGTAGTGTAGTACAATGGTGGTATTGTAGTACAGTGGTGGTACGGTGGTAGTGTAGTACAGTGGTGGTATGGTGGTAGTGTAGTATAGTGATGGTACGGTGGTAGTGTAGTACAGTGGTGGTACGGTGGTAGTGTAGTACAGTGGTGGTATGGTGGTAGTGTAGTACAGTGGTGGTATGGTGGTAGTGTAGTACAGTGGTGGTATAGTTCATTGGTAGTGTAGTACAATGGTGGTAGTGTAGTACAGTGGTGGTACGGTGGTAGTGTAGTATAGTGGTGGTACGGTGGTAGTGTAGTACAGTGGTGGTATGGAAGTATTTTGTATCACATGTTAAATTCTTTATATTTTTTTTTTATTATTTTAAACTTTCTGTCTTTTTTTTTCTGAGGTGTTTTTAAAATGTTCTCCCCCCCCTCCCCCGCAGTTGACGATGAACGGCCTGTCTGTCAGCGAGCTATGCTGCCTGTTCTGCTGCCCCCCCTGTCCGAGCCGCATCGCCGCTAAACTCGCCTTCCTGCCACCTGAGCCCACTTATACCCTCCTGCCAGAGCTGGACGTGGGCACGGTGCCCACTGGCTCCTCCACGGCCCCCGGGCTTCGCTCTCGGGTAGGTGGCGGCACTGGACCAGGAGGATCTGGAGCGGCAGGCGGTGGCGCAGTAGTTGGAGGAGGTGCTGCTGGTGTTGGTGCTGCTGTTGGTGCTGGAGCAGCAGCAGCAGCAGGAGGAGGAGGAGCAGGAGGAGGTGGTGGAGTTGGAGTTGGAGGAGTCGGAGGAGAGGGGCGCTGGAAGCTCCATCTTACGGAACGTGCTGAGTTTCAGTATTCTCAGAGGGAGCTGGACGCCACGGAGGTGTTCCTGGCGCGTTCGAGTCGAGGGAACCGAGTGGGCTGCATGTACATCCGCTGCGCTCCCACCGCCAGGTACCATCAGAACCTTTAAAACAACGCCGCCGCGCCCGCATCCACCGCCTCGCGGGTTCGGTTCGACGGCGTATCAGTTACTAAACCGATCCAATTTACACAAAGAATCCATTTTAAAATATGAGGAACTCTACCCGCCGTGACAGAACGAATAATATAAACATCTGGGTGGGTACCATCTGCTCCGCCACCTGGAGCTCGAAGGTTTACGCACCGATATTACTATTTAACCCCGTAATCACTATAGCTACGTCCTGTAAAAGAGAAATATATACTTGGAGCTGTTTGTCCACCAGAGGGCAACCTGTAGCGCCACTGTTCATATAGAATGCCCACACACACTACGTTTTACAGATTAAACGTAGAATAATAAAACGTGGTGCCGTATGTGTTCATGTTGCGACCTAGTTTTATTAAACGGCAGTGTTCTCTGAGTATATTCGCGTATTTAGAGCAAATAAATAAAGTAAATAGTTAAATATTTAGAGAAATAAATTCACGCACGCAAACTTAAAAACGTACAAACATACATCTGTACGCAAACTAAACGTTGATCAGCCCGCAAATGTACTGCTCTCAGCCGATCATATTAATTTCGTAAGTTGCTAATATGTCAGAACGGTTAATATTAAAAGTTTGGGATGAGTTGTAGGTAAATCTTCGGCGGGGGGGACGGGGGGGGGGGGTGTTCTTAATGTAAATGCTGCAGCTGCTTTGTTCCCTGAGTCTGCGTCACTCGTCCCGCGATTCGTCAACCTGATTTGCATTGCTTTTATTCTTTGTCCTTTTCCCTCCTGCCCTGTGTGTGTGTGTGTGTGTGTGTGTGTGTGTGTGTGTGTGTGTGTGTGTGTGTGTGTGTGTGTGTGTGTGTGTGTGTGTGTGTGTGAGTGTGAGTGTGTGCGTGAGTGTGTGTGTGTTCTCAGGGCGGGTCACGCCCATTGTTTGCTGTGTCGTGAGGGACTGGCTGTCAGAACGTGACTGATCTTTCTCCCTGAATGTTTTTTTTTTTTGTCGTTCCTGTGGACGTGTACGTTCTGTAGATCACAGAACCCCGAGTCAGCAAACCTCGGGTTTAGATCGGACTGCTAACAGAGTCTGATCTTAAAAAAACAAATCCTCACAGCGACCATGATCAGACTTCAGCATTTAGAGAGTCTGGACCTCAGATATTCATCCATCCATCCAGTATCTTCTGCTTTATCCTCTATTAGGGTCCCGAGGGGGGGGGGGTGTTTCACCATGTCCATCCAGGGGAGAACTTTTCGGGTGCTGGACAGATACACCCAGGACAGGGGGGGCAATATATCACTGGACACACACTCACACAGTCAGACACACACACACTCTATATGGGGCAATTTGGAGAACTCATGGATTGACTTTTATCCATGTTTTTGGACTGTGGGAGGAAACCGGAGGAAACCCAGGCAGACACGGGGAGAACATGCAAACTCCACCCAGATTTGTGATTCAAACCAGGAATCCCCAGCAGCACTTAGAGGAGAACATGTTAAACCACTAAGCCAGCGCTATATAGGGCAATTTGGAGAACTCACTTGACCTCGATCCATGTTTTTTGGACTGTGGGAGGAAACCGGAGAACCCGGAGGAAACCCAGGCAGACACGGGGAGAACATGGTAACTCCACCCAGGAATCCCCAGCAGCACTGAGAGGAGAACATGCTAAACCACTAAGCCAGCACTATATGGGGCAATTTGGAGAACTCAATTGACCTCGATCCATGCTTTTTTTGGACTGTGGGAGGAAACCGGAGAACCCGGAGGAAACCCACGCGGACACGGGGGAGAACAGGCAAACCTGACGCAGACGACGAAAGCGTGCAGAGCACTAAGCCGCCGTGCCGATCGGTCGGTTAAGATGTGATTGAAGTGGGCGGAGCTTCCGTGAGCACGGCTCCGCCCTGATTTGAGTTGGCGACGTGAGCGTGGACGCTGTCCCTCTGTCCTCGGCAGGTTCACCGTGCTCTTCTCTCATGGCAACGCCGTGGATCTGGGTCAGATGAGCAGCTTCTACATCGGCCTCGGGACCCGCATCAACTGCAACATCTTCTCCTACGACTACTCCGGCTACGGGGTCAGCACCGGCAAGCCGTCCGAGAAGAACCTGTACGCGGACATCGACGCGGCGTGGCAGGCTCTACGCACGCGGTGAGTTCCGTCCATCCATTATCTCACGCTTTATCCTCTATTAGGGTCGCGGGGGGGGGTTCCCCATGCCCATCCATGGGAGAACGTTTCGGGCGCTGGGCAGATACACCCAGGACAGAACGCCAATCCATCACTGGGCACACACTCACTCACACAGACACACTCTATATGGGGCAATTTGGAGAATTCAATTTACCTTGATCCATGTTTTTGGACTGTGAGAGGAAACCGGAGAACCCGGAGGAAACCCACGCTGACACGGGGAGAACATGCAAACTCCACCCAGATTGGGATTCGAACCGGGAATCCCTAGTGCTGAGAGGAGAACATGCTAAAGCACTAAGCCACCGTGCCGCCCTTTATTATTATTATTCATTCATCCATTATCTTCCGCTTTATCCTCTATTAGGGTCGGGGGGGGGGGGGTTCCCCATGCCCATCCAGGGGAGAACATTTCGGGCGCTGGGCAGATACACCCAGGACAGGGGGGCAATCTATCACTGGCACACACTCACTCACACAAACACACTCTATATGGGGCAATTTGGAGAACTCAATTGACTTGATCCATGTTTTTGGACTGTGGGAGGAAACCGGAGAACCCGGAGGAAACCCACGTGGACACGGGGAGAACATGGAAACTCCACCCAGATGGGGATTCGAATCGGGAATCCCTAGTGCTGAGAGGAGAACATGCTAAACCACTAAGCCACCGTGACGCCCCATATTATTATCATTCATTCATTATCTTCCGCTTTATCCTCTATTAGGGTCGGGGGGGGGGGTTCCCCATGCCCATCCAGGAGAGAACATTTCGGGCGCTGGGCAGATAGACCCAGGACAGGACACCAATCCATCGCTGGGCACAAACTCACTCACACAGACACACTCTATATGGGGCAATTGAATTGATCCATGTTTTTGGACTGTGGGAGGAAACCAGAAAACCCGGAGGAAACCCACGCGGACACAGGGAGGACATGGAAACTCCACCCAGATGGGGATTCGAACCGGGAATCCCTAGTGCTGAGAGGAGAACATGCTAAACCACTAAGCCACCGTGCTGCCCATTATTATTATTATTATTATACGTTTCCCGAGCCCTGCGTCAACAAGCGGGTCGTTATCGTCCCGAAGAACCCGAGCCATGACCCCGGACCCGTCCAGCACGATCGGGGGAACCGGACTGAGCGTCTGACCTCACTAACGCCCCCCCGATGCTGAGACGTCGTGTTGCGAGCATTACCATTAGAACGTCGGCTGAGAAATATGTTCTTCTAATTGCTTTACGTTCCCTCTAATCATGTTTTAACGACCACATCGTTAAACACAACGTTCTAATGAAGAACAGAGAGGTTCCCCGTCGCCGGGCTGGCGTTCCGTGGAACGTTATCGTCCTGTTTGTTTTGCGTTCCGGTCACGTGCTCATGTGCAGTGTTTGCAGAATGTTCTATCAGGGGACAAAATCCAGCCGCGTTCACGTGGTCGTAAAGCTGATCCCGGAACAGAGCTGATGGGACTCTGTTGCCCCACAGGTACGGGATCAGCCCCGAGAACATCATCCTGTACGGGCAGAGCATCGGCACCGTGCCCACGGTGGACCTGGCATCGCGCTACGAGTGCGCCGCCGTCATCCTGCACTCCCCGCTCACCTCGGGGATGAGGGTGGCGTTCCCGGACACCAAGAAGACCTACTGCTTCGACGCTTTCCCCAAGTGAGTCCCGTCGGGGGGGGGGGGGGGGGGGGGGGGGGGGGGGGGGGGCGGGGGGGGGGGGGGGGGGGGGGGGGGGGGCAGGGGGGTGCTCAGTCTGCAGGGCAAAATAAAAACCTGCCAGCTGTCAATCAAAGTCAGATTAAAAACAAGACGTTAGGTTTTTTTTTGTTTTTTTTTTGTCGTGTCAGTCTGCAACATAAATAAATGTCTGACGGGTGGGAGGTGGGGTCGGGGGGAGGGTATAGAAATTTTCCTCTATTAGGGTCGGGGGAGGTTCCCTATGCCCATCAAGGGGAGAAGGTTTCGGGTGGTGGGTAGATACACCAATCTATCGCTGGACACACACTCTCACACACACACACACACTCTATATGGGGCAATTTTGAGAATTCAGTTCACCTTAATCCATGTGTTTTGGACTGTGGGAGGAAACCGGAGAACCCGGAGGAAACCCACGCGGACACGGGGGGTTCCCCATGCCCATCCAGGGGAGAACGTCTCGGGCGCTGGGCAGATACACCCAGGACAGGGGGGCAATCTATCGCTGGGCACACACACACTCACCCTCTATATGGGGCAATTTGGAGAACTCAATTGACCTTGATCCATGTTTTTGGACTGTGGGAGGAAACCGGACAACCCGGAGGAAACCCATACGGACACGGGGAGAACATGCAAACTCCACCCAGATGGGGATTCGAACTGGGAATCTCTAGTGCTGAGAGGAGAACATGCTAAAGCACTAATTCACCGTGCCGCCCCCGTGTTTGAACTTCCATCCATTATTTTCCACTTTATCCTCTATTAGGGTTGCGGGGGGGGGGGGTTCCCCGTGTCCATCCAGAGGAGAACATTTCGGGTGCTGGGCAGATACACCCAAGACAGGGGGGCAAACTGTTGCTGGACACACACTCACTCACTCACACACACTCACACTCTATATGGGGCAATTTGGAGTATTTAATTGACTTGATCCATGTTTTTGGACTGTGGGAGGAAACCGGAGAACCCGGAGGAAACCCACACTGACACGGGGAGAACATGGAAACTCCACCCAGATGGGGATTCGAACCGGGAATCCCCAGCGCTGAGAGGAGAACATGCTAAAGCACTAAGCCACCGTGCTGCCCCCGCATTCCCATCCAGGGGAGAACGTTTCAGGCGCTGGGCAGATACACCCAGGACATGGGGGCAATCTATCACTGGGCACACACACTGTATATGGGGCAATTTGGAGAACTCAATTGAGTTGACCCATGTTTTTGGACTGTGGGAGGAAACCGGAGAACCCACACCGACACAGGGAGAACATGGAAACTCCACCCAGATGGGGATTCGAACCGGGAATCCCCAGCGCTGAGAGGAGAACATGCTAAAGCACTAAGCCACCGTGCTGCCCCCGCATTCCCATCCAGGGGAGAATGTTTCAGGCGCTGGGCAGATACACCCAGGACATGGGGGCAATCTATCACTGGGCACACACTGTATATGGGGCAATTTGGAGAACTCAATTGAGTTGACCCATGTTTTTGGACTGTGGGAGGAACCCGGAGGAAACCCACGCGGACATGGGGAGAACATGCAAACTCCACCCAGATGGGGATTCGAACCGGGAATCCCCAGCGCTGAGAGGAGAACATGCTAAAGCACTAATTCACTGTGCCGTCCCCACATTTGAACTTCCATCCATTATCTTCCACTTTATCCTCTACTAGGGTCTTGGGGGGGGGGGGGGGGGGTTGCCCATGCCCATGCCCATCCAGGGCAGAACGTTTCAGGCACTGGGCAGAGACACCCAGGACAGGGGGGCAATCTATCGCTGGGCACACACTCTCTATGGGGCAATTTGGAGAATTCAATTGACTTGATCCATGTTTTTGGACTGTGGGAGGAAACCGGAGAACCCGGAGGAAACCCATGAGGAGAACATGCTAAAGCACTAAGGCACCGTGCCGGCCCTCTTTAGTTTTATGAAGCGTGTTTTGGGGTTTGGTTCTAACCGGCGTTTTGTTTTTTGTTCGTTTGTCGCGGCCGCAGCATCGAGAAAGTGTCCAAGATCACGTCCCCGGTTCTGATCATCCACGGGACGGAGGACGAGGTGATCGACTTCTCCCACGGCCTGGCGCTGTACGAGCGCTGCCCCAAAGCCGTGGAGCCGCTGTGGGTGGAGGGCGCCGGGCACAACGACATCGAGCTCTACAGCCAGTACCTGGAGCGCCTGCGCAGGTTCATCGGGCAAGAACTGGCAACCCAACACACCTGAGAGAACCCCCCCCCCCCTCCATCGCACACCTCCTTTTACATTTCCTTTCCTCGCGTTCTCCCTCTCCTCTCTTTTCTCCGTGACTGGACTGCGTAACCCCGCGCGGTGCTGCCCCGCCACACGGTGGCGCCCCGGCTGCGTCCCGAATCGCGTGCGTGACCTCGTCTCCACCTCGTTTTCTATACGCAACAGGCACATATCCCGTCCGTCCTCGAGGGTCGTGGTGCGCGATTCGAGACGCAGCCCGTGATCAGAGGACCTCCTGACGGGGGGGGGGCGGGGGGGCGTGGGCTTTCAGATCAATACCCGCGGAACCTTCAGAGGCCGGGCGCAGATGGCCGGGGGGGGGGGGGGGGGGGGCACAGGATCGCTAACCTCTCCACTGATTGGTCACGTGAAAAATGGGCCGCTTTGATTTGGGGTAATTCGATCGGGGTGACCTCATCGTCCCCCCCCCCCCCAATCCCCCTGACATCATCGGCGGAGTGGGCGTCCCCGTCCTGTCCCTTTAATTACAGTTTAGGGCTGGTGGCACAAGGCATTGAACCCCCCCCCACCACCCCCGACCTTTATGGTCTTTTAATCTGTGCCATTTGCATGTTCTCCTCGTCATGAGATTTCTAGAAATGTAAATCGAGGTCCTCTGACGCGGAGTTAAGCAGCTCAGCTCTGCCACCTTGTGGATGCAGACGGCGTCGCTGCAGAGCGTGTCCTTCTCCTTTTGCTCTTTTCTAATCTCCGTTTCTGTCTTTCTGTCTCTCGAGATGTGAGACAGGTGTCTCACAGCCGACGCCCCTATAAATGGACTTTCTGGGAGCGATGTGGTGGTGGTGCGCAGCCACATTATTTAAGCTCTGGATCTCCTCTGTGTGTGTGTGTGTGTGTGTGTGTGTGTGTGTGTGTGTGTGTGTGTGGATGGTGAGCAGCGCTGCTGGAGAACACATTGGTCTTCGTGCAGCGACTCTGCGGTCAGCCTGCTGTGTGAGAACCCTCAGGAACCTTTCGGGAACCCGCGAGCGTTACCGTGGCGTCCCGTCGTCCGTGTTCCTGATGGTCGTTCTCGATTCGAGTGATGATGGGATAGGCCCGAGATGATGTCACCACTCCCCCACGATAATTAAGTTGGCGTCAGACGCCCGGCTCGATTCGGACCCCGGAGTGATGTCATCAACCTCCTCACCAATAATGGGTTTCGTTATGATTATTAAAAATAACCCCATGATTAATTTATTAGTTAATTATGTATCGATTCGTCGCAGCAGATCCGAGCTGCAGCTCTGAAGGTCGTATTGATTATATCGGCTTGATATCGGGTTACCAATAATAACTGACCTGCATCTAATTAATCGATTTATTTAACGAGTTTAACGCTGATTAATGTGGTTCGTTGCAGAGTGCAAGTGGAACCCAGCAGGCGGGCTGACCGTTGGGTTGCTGCTTAGACGATGAGAGACAGGCTCTGAACAAAGTGTGTGTGTGTGTGTGAGTGTGTGTGTGTGTGTCTCTCTCTGTGAGTGTGTGTGTGTGAGAGAGAGAAAAGGACACAACTGCTTAAAAGACAAGTGCAACCGGAGCAGACTTTAGTATAGACGCTTAGACTGGAAGTGTGTGTGTGTGTGTGTGTGTGTGTGTGTGTGTGTGGGAGACAGGTGAGCCCGAGCCGTTCCGAAGCTCCAGACCAATGTTCAGATAAAATTTTTTGTTCTTTTTAAGTTATGAAATGTCTTTTCTAAGCGTTCTGATGGATGTACTGTACAGAACCCGCTGATGTAAACAGGGTTCTATTCATTCGGGAGTTTTTTTGTTTTTTTTCCGTTGTTGTTCCTCGGGGTCGGGGACCGATGAGGTGTCCGGGTGGCGTGTTACTGTCGTGTCTGACCGTTTGTGGTTTATTATTAAAGACGTCGTTGGTTTTAGTTTTCCGACGTTTGACGGAAAGCAAAAAAAAAAAAGAAAAGAAAAGAAAATGTTGAAGAATAAAACGCTGATTGATTACGAGTCTGCGTTTTCAGAGCATCATCATCACGTTACCTCACCTCTGACCCTTTCTCCTTCCAAAGCGTCGCTATGGGCCTCCTCCTCCACCGAACCTGACGGTGGAACCTCAGCCCAGTTGGCAGGTTAGTTCTCAACAGTTCTCTTTAGCAGATCCAACCAGCAGGACGTGAGAACCTGAGGTTCTGATTTAGTTCTATGTGTTCGGTTCAAGGGCGGCACGGTGGCTTAGCGGTTTAACATGTTCTCTCAACAGTAGGCATTCCCGGTTCAAATCCCCATCTGGGTGGAGTTTCCATGTCCTCCCTGTGTCCCCGTGGGTCTCCTCTGGGTTCTCCGGTTTCCTCCCGCAGTCCAAAGACATGGATCAAGGTCAATTGAGTTCTCCATATTGCCCCATATAGAGTGTGTATGTGAGAGTGAGTGTGTGCCCAGCGATAGATTGGTGTCCTGTCCTGGGTGTATCTGCCCAGCGCCCGAAACGTTCTCCCCTGGATGGGCATGGGGAACCCCCCCCCCCCCCTGTGACCCTAATATAGGATAAAGTGGAAGATAATGGATGGATGAAAATTGCCCCAGATAGAGTGTGTCTGTGTGAGTGTGTGCCCAGTGATAGATTGCCCCCCCTGTCCTGGGTGTATCTGCCCAGCGCTCGAAACGTTCTCCCCTGGATGGGCATGGGGAACCCCCCCCCCCCCCCTGCGACCCTAACATAGGATAAAGCGGAAGATAATGGATGGATGAATGAAAATTGCCCCAGATTGTGTGTGCCCAGCGATAGATTGCCCCCCTGTTCTGGGTGTATCTGCCCAGCGCCCAAACCGTTCTCCCCTGGTTGGGCATGGGGAACCCCTCCCTGCAACCCTAATATAAGATAAAGCAGAAGATAATGGATGGATGTTCGGTTCTAGGTTTCCACTCTGGTTTAACGGCCAGCAGACGCTTTTATTCTGTAGTTTTGGGTTCGGCCTTGGGGTTTTTTTTTTTTTTTTTTTTTTTAAGTTGAGGATTGTTCACAATATTAAATACTACACCATGCAGCTCTCTGCTGGTTCTCTATTGTAAACGTTCTGCTCCTCTATACGGTTCAGTTCTGTATTGTGTGTCGGGAACCTTTGTTGTGTCTCTGCATGAAAAGACTTTAGTGCAGAAGACCTTTAATGTCCACGACCTCGTCCTGGAGCTTTGAAGATCCGTGCATTCATGAAAAGCACGAGCTGAAGTGTGTGTGTGTGTGTGTGTGTGAGTGTGAGTGTGTGTGTGTGTGTGTGAGGACAGTTGTGAACAGATGGTTCCTCAAACACAATCATGTCTTGTTTAAATTGCCCTCCTACTTACCACACACACACACACACAGAGGGTTAAACAGCTGCAGGCAGCTCGACGGGGTTCATCCACATGAACATCAACATGTTCTGCTGAGGAACAGAACCCCGGGTTACAGACTAAAGCTCACTGACAAAATCAACACCAAACAAAAAGCACGGCCTGCAGAGAACATGTGCTTTAAGATCCCCAATCCTATACACCCCCCCCCCCCCCCCCCCGCCTCACACACACACACACACACACACACACACACACACACACACACAGATCACGTGCTGCAGGTTTGGGGATGTTCCCTCCAGAACCCTGGGTTTGATCTGTATTTAAAAAATGAAATCGGCAGTCTGTGCTTCTGGTTCTAACCGTGTGCTGTTGTGCTGGTGTCTGTAGGGGGCGCTGTTGATCCGCGGGCTCTGATCCCACAGCTGCACCGTCGCATGGAAAAATCCGAGCGTCGTAATTAAGACGCTATTAATTAGTGAAGAGCAGGAAGGTTCTGCTTCTAAAGATAATCATTTGGGATTCCGGTTTGAGACGCGAACGCTTTTACACAAACGGACTCCACGTCATCAGAAGTATTGGGACTCCAACACTGGGACCTTTTTTATTTTGTATTTAAAAGTCTAAAGTTAATCGCAGTTCGGAGTTCCTCTCTCTCAGGTTCCTCCACCTCAGACTCCTCCATTCAGCTAGAACATTCAGCTAGAACATTCAGCTAGAACATGTTCAGATCTTTATTTCATTAAGATTTACATTTTTGTGAGGGTGTGTGTGTGTGTGTGAGTGAGGGATGTGTGAGAGTGAGGAGGGTGTGTGTGTGACTGTGTAGGTGACGGAGTGTGTGAGGGAGTGTGTGTGTGTGTGTGTGTGTGATATTGGGTGAGAGTGTGTGATATTGAGTGTGTGTGTTTGTGATATTGGGTGAGAGTGTGTGTGTGCAAGGGAGCATTGAGTGAGAGTGTGTGTGTGTGTGTGTGTGAGGGAGCATGTGAGTGTGTGATATTGAGTGAGAGTGTGTGTGTGTGTGTGTGTGTGTGTGTGTGTGTGTGTGAGGGAGCATGTGAGTGTGTGATATTGAGTGTGTGAGTGTGTGTGTTTGTGATATTGGGTGAGAGTGTGTGTGTGCAAGGGAGCATTGAGTGAGAGTGTGTGTGTGTTTGTGTGTGTGAGGGAGCATGTGAGTGTGTGATATTGAGTGAGAGTGTGTGTGTGTGTGTGTGTGTGTGTGTGTGTGTGTGTGTATCTGGTGTAATGTTCGGTTCTAATCCTCTTGTTTCTCTGCAGCAGCTGCTGGATCCTCTCTCTCCATCCCACTTCCTCACTCCCTCGCTCGCCCGCTCCCTCACGTCCTCCCTCTCTCGCCCGCTCCCTCACGTCCTCCCTCTCTCGCCCGCTCCCTCACGTCCTCCCTCGCTCGCCCGCTCCCTCACGCCCTCCCTCGCTCGCCCGCTCCCTCACGCACGCCCTCGCTCGCCCGCTCCCTCACGTCCTCCCGCCCTCGCTCGCCCGCTCCCTCACGTCCTCCCTCTCTCGCCCGCTCCCTCACGTCCTCCCTCGCTCGCCCGCTCCCTCACGCCCTCCCTCGCTCGCCCGCTCCCTCACGCACGCCCTCGCTCGCCCGCTCCCTCACGTCCTCCCGCCCTCGCTCGCCCGCTCCCTCACGCCCTCCCTCGCTCGCCCGCTCCCTCACGTCCTCCCTCTCTCGCCCGCTCCCTCACGCCCTCCCTCGCTCGCCCGCTCCCTCACGTCCTCCCTCTCTCGCCCGCTCCCTCACGTCCTCCCTCGCTCGCCCGCTCCCTCACGTCCTCCCTCTCTCGCCCGCTCCCTCACGCCCGCCCTCGTTCGCCCGCCCTCGCTCGCCCGTTCCCTCATGTCCTCCCTCGCTCGCCCGTTCCCTCATGTCCTCCCTCGTTCGCCCGCTCCCTCCCTCTCCCATTCTCTCTCGCTCTCTCCCTCTCTCGCCCGTGTGCGTGCGGTACTGTGATTGGTCGTAGCTGGTTCTGGCGGGTTCTGGCGGGTTCTGGCGGGTTCTGGAGTTCTGGAGTAATTGCAGGTTGGAGGAGGTTGGCAGCTCCCGCGGACAGCGAGCGCTCGGGTTCCGTCCACGCCGTCCTTTAGTGGACAGATGGCGGCTTGATCGATCAGAACCGCTCATTACGGCCGGCCGCCGCCGCCGGCGCCTCCTCATGGTCGCCGGTTCCCCCGCGGGGTTCTGACAGCGCAGTTAGAGAACGCTTCCTTTATTTTAAGGGCACTCAGCGAGCCGGGCTGCTGTTTCCACACGGATTCACAAGTGTTCATTACACACACACACACACACACACTCACACACACACACTCTCACACACACTCTCACACACACACTCTCACACACACTCTCACACACACACACTCTCACACACACACACTCACACACACACACACTCACACTCACACACACTCACACACACACACACTCACACACACTCACACTCACACACACACATACACACACACACTCACACACACTCTCACACACACTCACACACACACACTCACACACACTCACACTCACACACACACACACACACACTCACACTCACACACACACACACACTCACACAGGATTACTCCCCCCCCGTCTCAGGATTAAACAGGTTCTGGCTCTAGAGGACGGCACGGTGGCTTAGTGGTTTAGCATGTTCTCCTCTCAGCGCTGGGGATTCCCGGTTCGAATCCCCATCTGGGTGGAGTTTCCATGTCCTCCGCGTGTCCGTGTGGGTTTCCTCCGGGTTCTCCGGTTTCCTCCCACAGTCCAAAATCATGGATCAAGTCAATTGAGTTCTCCAAATTGCCCCATATAGAGTGTGTCTGTGTGAGTGAGTGTGTGCCCAGTGATAGATTGCCCCCTCTGTCCTGGGTGTATCCACCCAGCGCCCGAGACGTTCTCCCCCTTTTATCTCGGTTCCAGACTCGGAGTTCAGCGAGGACGTGTGCGTGATGAAGAATGGGATTTTTCGGAACGCCCCGCCATTCGAACCGTAATTCTAGGAGGGGGTTCCAGTTTTCCTCGGTGGAACGTCAGAGCAGAACCTTTGAGGGAAAACCTCGGGGACGTTGGAGAGACGCCGGTTTGCAGGACGGACGGTTCGGGGACAGGGCCCCGAAGCCAGTGGGCGATGTTCTTGACGTTCCTCAGTTGAGCGCCGAGACCGTCATCGTCGGTTGAGAACCACCGAGACCGTGGACGCGCTGACCAGGTTCCACATTTTGGAACCCGTCCAGTTGTTGGCTGCATGTCCTCGTCCGTCGGACCTGCAGCGTTGCAGAAGCGCGGTCTGGACGACGTTCCGTCCATCGGCGAAGACTCGCGGAACCGCAGCTGTGAATAAATCGGCGGCGCGTGCCTCAGCTACACGCCGGATACGGTAACCGACGGTAACGCGATCCGAATGGCCGGCGCCGAGCGATAAATCTGAGTGTCTGTGGTGTTGGTGGTTGATCTGAGTGTCGGTGGTGTTGGTGGTTGATCTGAGTGTCAGTGGTGCTGGTGTTTGATCTGAGTGTCAGTGGTGCTGGTGGTTGATCTGAGTGTCTGTGGTGCTGGTGGTTGATCTGAGTGTTGGTGGTGCTGGTGGTTGATCTGAGTGTTGGTGGTGTTGGTGGTTGATCTGAGTGTTGGTGGTTCTGGTGGTTGATCTGAGTGTTGGTGGTGGTGGTTGATCTGAGTGTCTGGTGGTGCTGGTGGTTGATCTGAGTGTCAGTGATGTGGTGGTTGATCTGAGTGTCGGTGGTGTTGGTGGTTGATCTGAGTGTCAGTGGTGCTGGTGTTTGATCTGAGTGTCAGTGGTGCTGGTGGTTGATCTGAGTGTTGGTGGTTGATCTGAGTGTTGGTGGTGCTGGTGGTTGATCTGAGTGTTGGTGGTGCTGGTGGTTGATCTGAGTGTTGGTGGTGCTGGTGGTTGATCTGAGTGTTGGTGGTGCTGGTGGTTGATCTGAGTGTCTGTGGTGTTGGTGGTTGATCTGAGTGTCGGTGGTGCTGGTGGTTGATCTGAGTGTCAGTGGTGCTGGTGGTTGATCTGAGTGTTGTGGTGCTGGTGGTTGATCTGAGTGTTGGTGGTGTGGTGGTGATCTGAGTGTGGTGGTGCTGGTTGATCTGAGTGTTGGTGGTGCTGGTGTTTGATCTGAGTGTTGGTGGTGCTGGTGGTTGATCTGAGTGTTGGTGGTGTTGGTGGTTGATCTGAGTGTTGGTGGTGGTTGATCTGAGTGTCTGTGGTGTTGGTGGTTGATCTGAGTGTCGGTGGTGTTGGTGGTTGATCTGAGTGTCAGTGGTGCTGGTGGTTGATCTGAGTGTCAGTGGTGCTGGTGGTTGATCTGAGTGTTGGTGGTGCTGGTGGTTGATCTGAGTGTTGGTGGTGCTGGTGGTTGATCTGAGTGTTGTGGTGGTGGTGGTTGATCTGAGTGTCGGTGGTGTTGGTGGTTGATCTGAGTGTCAGTGGTGCTGGTGGTTGATCTGAGTGTCAGTGGTGCTGGTGGTTGATCTGAGTGTCAGTGGTGCTGGTGGTTGATCTGAGTGTTGGTGGTGCTGGTGGTTGATCTGAGTGTTGGTGGTGCTGGTGGTTGATCTGAGTGTTGGTGGTGCTGGTGGTTGATCTGAGTGTTGTGGTGTGGTTGATCTGTGTGTGGTGCTGGTGGTTGATCTGAGTGTTGGTGGTGCTGGTGGTTGATCTGAGTGTCTGTGGTGTTGGTGGTTGATCTGAGTGTCGGTGGTGCTGGTGGTTGATCTGAGTGTTGGTGGTGCTGGTGGTTGATCTGAGTGTTGGTGGTGCTGGTGGTTGATCTGAGTGTCGGTGGTGCTGGTGGTTGATCTGAGTGTCAGTGGTGCTGGTGGTTGATCTGAGTGTCTGTGGTGCTGGTGGTTGATCTGAGTGTTGGTGGTGTTGGTGGTTGATCTGAGTGTCTGTGGTGTTGGTGGTTGATCTGAGTGTCAGTGGTGCTGGTGGTTGATCTGAGTGTTGTGGTGCTGGTGGTTGATCTGAGTGTTGGTGGTGCTGGTGGTTGATCTGAGTGTTGGTGGTTGATCTGAGTGTTGTGGTGCTGGTGGTTGATCTGAGTGTTGGTGGTGCTGGTGGTTGATCTGAGTGTTGGTGGTGCTGGTGGTTGATCTGAGTGTCTGTGGTGTTGGTGGTTGATCTGAGTGTCGGTGGTGTTGGTGGTTGATCTGAGTGTTGGTGGTGCTGGTGGTTGATCTGAGTGTTGGTGGTGCTGGTGGTTGATCTGAGTGTTGGTGGTGCTGGTGGTTGATCTGAGTGTTGGTGGTGTTCTGGTGGTTGATCTGAGTGTTGGTGGTGCTGGTGGTTGATCTGAGTGTCTGTGGTGTTGGTGGTTGATCTGAGTGTCTGGTGCTGGTGGTTGATCTGAGTGTTGTGTGGTTCTGGTGGTTGATCTGAGTGTTGGTGGTGCTGGTGGTTGATCTGAGTGTTGGTGGTGCTGGTGGTTGATCTGAGTGTTGGTGGTGCTGGTGGTTGATCTGAGTGTCTGGTGGTGGTGGTGATTGATCTGTGTGGTGTTGGTGGTTGATCTGAGTGTCTGTGTGTGGTTGATCTGTGTGTTGGTGGTCTGAGTGGTTGATCTGAGTGTTGTGGTGCTGGTGGTTGATCTGAGTGTCAGGTGGTGCTGGTGGTTGATCTGAGTGTTGGTGGTGCTGGTGGTTGATCTGAGTGTTGGTGGTGCTGGTGTTGATCTGAGTGTCTGGTGTGGTGGTTGATCTGAGTGTCTGTGGTGTGGTGGTTGATCTGAGTGTTGGTGGTTCTGGTGGTTGATCTGAGTGTTGGTGGTGTTGGTGGTTGATCTGAGTGTTGGTGGGTGGTTGATCTGAGTGTTGTGGTGATCTGAGTGTCGTGGTGTTGGTGTGTTGGTGGTTGATCTGAGTGTTGGTGGTGCTGGTGGTTGATCTGAGTGTCTGAGTGTGTGTGCTGGTGGTTTGATCTGAGTGTCAGTGGTGCTGGTGGTTGATCTGAGTGTTGGTGATCTGAGTGTCTGGTGGTGGTTGATCTGAGTGTTGGTGGTGTGGTGGTGGTTGAGTGTTGGTGTGTTGATCTGTGTGTGCTGGTGGTTGATCTGAGTGTTGGTGGTGCTGGTGGTTGATCTGAGTGTTGGTGGTGCTGGTGGTTGATCTGAGTGTCTGTGGTGTTGGTGGTTGATCTGAGTCGTGGTGGTTGGTGGTTGATCTGAGTGTCAGTGGTGCTGGTGTTTGACACATACACACACGCACACACACACCTCACACACACACCACACACACACACAACACACTCACACCACACACACCACACACACACACTCACACACAAACACCACACACACTCACACACACACACACTCACACACACACACACTCACAAACACCACACACACACAACACACACACACTCACAAACACCACACACAGAACACACACACACACTCACAAACACACCACACACACACACCACACTCTCTCACACACACACACACACACACCTCACACACACACACACTCACTCGCACACACCTCACACACCCACACACACTCACACTCACACTCACACCACGCACACACACACACACACACACACACACTCACACTCACTCACACCACACTCACACACAAACACCACACACACTCACACACACCACACACACTCACACACACCACACACACACACACCACACACACTCACACACCACACCACACACACACACTCACTCACACCACACTCACACACGCACACAGACTCACACACGCACACCACACTCACACACTCACACTCACACACACACACTCACACTCTCACACACACGTCCATGTTGTTTATCCAAACAGAGCCCCATGACGGCGTGTTTTACGGGCTCTGGTCGGTGTAACGGCCTCCGCGGGTCGACCGGCGCTCCCACAGAACCAGAACCAGAACCATTCGGAGAGCGAGACGCTGCGGAGTGACGGAACATAAACGCTGAGTTCCGTTTAATCAGAGCATCTGCAGCGCAGAAGAAATCATAAAACAACGTCGTAAAAACGCTCAGCCGTCTCACAGATACAATCACCTCGCCACCAAAAGTATGTGGACGGCCGGCGTTCCGTCACAACGCAGAACCCGGACTGAGGGGGGCGCGGGGAGGAGGCCACGTTCCACCTGTTTACAGCGGGACTGCCGCAACACCTTACTGGTTTAGCATGTTCTCCTCTCAGCGCTGGGGATTCCCGGTTCGAATCCCAATCGGGGTGGAGTTTCCATGTCCTCCCCGTGTCCGCGTGGGATTCCTCCGGGTTCTCCGGTTTCCTCCCACAATCCAAAGGTCAATTACATTCTCCAAATTGCCCCATATAGAGTGAGTGAGTGTGTGTCCAGTGATAGATTGGCATCCTGTCTTGGGTGTGTCTTCCCAGTACCCTAAACGTTCTCCCCTGGATGGACATGGAGAACCCCCTTGAACGCCACCCAAACGCACCATGTGACCACTGGATGGCGGTAAGCGACACCTCCTACCTCCAATCGCAGCTCGTCACCAACCCACAGACAGGGTTCTGCCGACCGGCGCATTGTGCGGTTGGGGTTGCACGTTGACTGGGCCGGCCAGTAGAGGGCGCCACCTCAGCATCACTGATAGGTTCCCACTTTTGGCTCCCACCTGTCAAACGCTTGTTGTTGTGCGGACGCCGTCCGACAGACGGAACGCCGTCTTCGTTAGACGCGAGAACCGAAGCCGTGTCTTAACGTAAACGTTCCCCGGCGCCTCGTCCACCTCCGACTCGCGGATCAGAACCTAATCCCCACCGTTTATTGCCCCCCCCCCCCCCCCCGCGGGCGCGTGCTGTTCTGGGAGAGCGTGGACGCAGGGTCACCTCTGCATTCTCCGATGTTGAGACACAGCCGGCGTTTATGGAGAGACATGTGCTGCCCATTAGAACCCGTGAGTCAGAGCGAAGGTTCTGGCACAGGGTTCTCGCTCGTAAACGGAAACACGGGAAGCGTCTCATTTGTACATACGAGCTCAACCTACACGGAACACGATGGACTCCTACCCCCCCCCCCCCCCCGTCCCTCTGAGGGACGCGCTCCACCTCGGCTTAACGCGGAGAACCGACGGAACCCAGCGAGAGCCCAGCTGCTCGGAGGGGTTCATCTCAGCAGGACGGGGTTCCTTAAAAGCACCCTTGATGCAGTGGCGGGACATTAAAAATTCAGGGTCCAAAGTCCCGTCTTTGTCTCCGGAGGGTTCCGCCCTCTCCAGACTTTAGAACGTCCACTCGGTTGAAAGCAGGAGGCATGTTGGTATTTAAAGCTTTAAAGTCCGTATGGGTTCCGCTGCCGTTATTCCTTACAGCACCGAGTTTGGGACACGGGGGCGTCCGCATACTTTCGGCGTCTTTGTCTCCGTCTTGCGGAAGGTCACGGGAAATCTCCTGACCCGCGCCGCGGAACGCAGAGGCCAAGCTTATCGGGGTGCTCGAGTTTCCCTGCGCTTGGATTCCTTACATCCATCCGGCGGTTGGACGCGAGGCGTGGCTCTGTGCTCTGGGCCTTCGGGGGGGGGGGGGGGGGGAAACCAGAGGGAGGAGGACGCAGAACGTATCGGTTACCGGCTTTGTCTCGGGAAGGGGAGCAGGTGCTCGGAGAACGCTCAAGCCTGCGGCAGGGAGTTGTGAGGAGGTGGCGTACCAAGGTTACCAAGGTTACCGGATCATCACGCCACATCGGTACCCGACCCGCCAGTGCTGCGGGGCAACGGGGCGCAGAACGCAGTGTTCTATTGGTGAGCGCCAACCAAACGTGAGGTCAGGCTGTAGACGACGCAGCGCGCAGGTCTTGCGGAACTCCCGGGAACTTCCCTTTGTACCCCCCCCCCCCGCCCCCATCCCCAACCATAATGTTACCCTCCAAAGGTTCCGTCTCAGACTTTATACTATTTATTTATTTTCTTATTTAAGGCGCCACGGTGGTTTGGCATGTTCTCCTCTCAGCACTAGGGATTCCCGGTTCGAATCCCCATCTGGATGGAGTTTCCATGTCCTCCCCGTGTCCGCGTGGGTTTCCTCCCACAGTCAAAAAACATGGATTCAAGGTCAATTTCATTCTTTAAATTGCCCCATATAGTGTGTCTGTGTGAGTGAGATTGCCCCCCCCCCCTGTTCTGGGTGTATCTGCCCAGCGCCCAAGACGTTCTCCCCTGGATGGGCAATGGGGAACCGCCCCCCCGCGACCCTAGTAGCCATGTGAAGGTGTGAGGAGAAACTGATGGACTACAACACGGGCTGAGAGAACTACAAACCCCATCTGTATGATCAGTCGACCGGTCACATGATCCGAATTAATAATAATGACTCATTACATCATCCCTGTTTAAACACCACAGTAACCTGTAACCATCACACACTCCCACACACACACCACACACACACACACACACACACACACACACACACACACACCACACACACACACACACACTCATCACACGTCATTAAAGACACTTCTCATTGTCTCTCAGGAATAATACTGTTTTGGACTTTCCCCAGGTGTGTGTGTGTGTGTGTGTGTGTGTGTGTGTGTGTGTGTGTGTGTGTGTGTGTGTGTGGTGTGTGTGTGTGTGTGGTGTGGTGTGTGTGTGTGTGTGTCTGAGACACTGACTCACCTTCCATGTCACCCCGAAGCCACGTTCAATTAGGAGAACGTAACGCGGCGTTAGATTCATTACACTCTTTGTTGTAATCTGACCTCCAAAATAAGAACCCGTGATCTTGTTCTTTCTACACACACACACACACACACACACACACACACGTGTGGGTTCTCCCCCTCACCCTCAGCTGCTTGGTTACAAACCGAAGGTGAGAACATGATCCCTGACACTAACATCGTCCTCTGTAACTTTCTGTTTATTATCCATCCATCATCTTCCGCTTTATCCTCTATTAGGGTCGCGGGGGGGTTCCCCATGCCCAACCAGGGGAGAACGTTTCGGACGCTGGGCAGATACACCCAGGACAGGACGCCAATCTATCACTGGACACACACTCACTCACACAGACACACTCTATATGGGGCAATTTGGAGAACTCAATTGACTTGATCTATGTTTTTGGACTGTGGGAGGAAACCGGAGAACCCGGAGGAAACCCACGTGGACACGGGGAGAACATGCACAGTGGCGGAGTGGTTGGCATGTTCTCCTCTCAGCACTGGGGAGTTTTGCATGTGTCCGCATGGGTTTCCTCCGGGTTCTCCGGTTTCCTCCCAGTCCAAAAACATGGATTCAAGGTAAATTGAATGCTCTAAATTGCCCCATATAGAGTGTGTAAGTATAAGGGTGTGTTGACCCAGTGATAGATTGCCCCCCTGTCCTGGGTGTTTCTGCCCAGCGCCCGAAACGTTCTCCCCTGTATTGGCATGGAGAACCCCCCCCCCCCGCCCCCCCACGATCATGAGGAAGATGATGAATTAATTAATTAATGAACTAAATTCACAACATTTTAATGACTTTCATCACCGTCGGCAGGAGAACCGAACCCGGAGGACCATCAGAACCTCAGAACAAACACGTGAGCAGCTGCGTTCTGGCGCCGGATGAGTCTGTATGAAATGGACTTTTAATTCCGCGCGTGTAATTAATTATAATTAACAGAAGACATTAGCAGAAAATGAATTCGCCTCGGTTCAGTGGAGTCGGTTCAGCAGGCTCCGGGGTTTTAGAGAGAGAGAGGAAATTCAAAGCGATGATTTATTTATTTTATTATTTTATTTTATTTATATTTAAATATTTATTGCCCGTTTCCGATTGGATGGTAATCAAATGGCGGCTCTTCAGATCTTCGGTGACGAAAGCAGGGCGACGTCATCAGTAAATCACAGCTCATCAGAGCCTCACTGAAGGCTCCTGTACAGACGGGTTGCCAGGTCGCTCGGTTCGACCCCTCGGCGCTGTTCTCTCTGCTCTCTGATCAATCGGGACGGGCATCACGTGATGACCTGCGGTCACGCCTCCTCTATGTTAAAACTCAAAGTTCGCTTTTAATTAATTGACAGAGAGAAATATTCCCCTCATTTGGCCCCGCCCCCTGTACTGCCTGACCAATCAGAGCTTCTTAAGCTTCACTAAGGTAAAGGTGTTTTGTTTGCTGCACTGTGAACTTCAACTAAACCTCGCGTTTTAAAACTAAACAGGAACGTTTAACCTGCGTTGATGGTGCTGGAGCCTATCCCAGCTTCCAGCGGACAAAAGGTGGGAAAATACTTTTATTGATATTCATATTGCCAATTTCGGCACGGTGGCTTAGTGGTTTAGCATGTTCTCCTCTCAGCACTTGGTTCGAATCCCCATCTGGGTGGAGTTTGCATGTCCTCCCCGTGTCCGCGTGGGTTTCCTCCGGGTTCTCCGGTTTCCTCCCACAGTCCAAAAACATGGATCAAGTCAAATGAGTTCTCCAAATTGCCCCATATAGAGTGTGTATGTGTGAGTGAGTGTGTGCCCAGCGATGGATTGGCGTCCTGTCCTGGCACCCGAAACGTTCTCCCATGGTTGGGCATGGGGAACCCCCCCTATGACCCTAATAAAGGAAAAAGCGGAAGAAAATGAATGAATGGATATTGCCAATTTATCCAAAGTGCTTTTAGACTCCCATGGAGACAAGTGGAGAACATGCCAACTCTCCTACCCGGGGATGGGAAGCCAGGGCCTCGCTGTAATTTGAACGTCGTCATGGCACGTCAACACACGGCGCTAATGTCAGCGCTAACAGATTGTAGCTTGTAGCCTAAACAGATGAGGGTTGTGATGTCACAGTGGAGGGTTCTCCGCCTTTTGATCTCAGCCTGATGAGGTCCAGTGGAGGTCGGCTGGCGGTGTGGTGTTTGTGTGGTGTTTGTGTTCTGGAGGAGTTCTGAGATGTTTACAGTGGAGCTCCGTGTGGAGGGCCGCGCCGCAGTGACGTAACGGTGGTGGACGTGGGCCGGTCTGCAGGGCTGTGTGTTCTCTCCGTGTGGTTCCAGCGTTCTAATCCTGCCATAAATCCTCCCTGTTTCAGTTTGATGGAGGTCAGAACTGGAGGTGCTGTTTTTATCTCCACCCACTCGGCCGTCGCCGCACCACTTTTGCCGACTCTGCTATTATCTGGTTCCTGGAACCGTTTTTGTCATCACGTGCCCGGATCTGTTCTGTCTGCCATTTCTGGAACCGTTCCCACTTCACCATCACCAGGTCCAGATCAAGATCCTGGAACCGTTCCCACTTCACCATCACCAGGTCCAGATCAAGATCCTGGAACCGTTCCCACTTCACCATCACCTGGTCCAGATCAAGATCCTGGAACCGTTCCCACTTCACCATCACCAGGTCCAGATCAAGATCCTGGAACCGTTCCCACTTCACCATCACCAGGTCCAGATCAAGATCCTGGAACCGTTCCCACTTCACCATCACCAGGTCCAGATCAAGATCCTGGAACCGTTCCCACTTCACCATCACCAGGTCCAGATCAAGATCCTGGAACCGTTCCCACTTCACCATCACCAGGTCCAGATCAAGATCCTGGAACCGTTCCCACTTCACCATCACCAGGTCCAGATCAAGATCCTGGAACCGTTCCCAATCAGTCGCTGAAGACACTCTGTGCCAACTCAGTTGGAACGTTCCGAGTTCGCCATCACTGACCAAAATCCAGAGAAGCCTCCGGTTGCCAAATCTCTGCTCTGGCTGGACCTCATCTGTTCCAAATTGGGGTTGAGGAACTATGTTTACTTCAGGGCGGCACCGTGGCTTAGTGGTTTAGCATGTTCGCCTCTCAGCGCTAGGGATTCCCGGTTTGAATCCCCATCTGGGTGGAGTTTCCATGTTCTCCCCGTGTCCGTGTGGGTTTCCTCCGGGTTCTCCGGTTTCCTCCCGTTTCCGCCCACAGTCAAAAAACATGGATCAAGGTAAATTGAGTTCTCCAAATTGCCCCATATAGAGTGTGGACTCTTTGTGTGTGTGTGGACTCTGTGTGTGTGTGTGTGTGTGTGGACTCTGTGTGTGTGTGGACTCTGTGTGTGTGTGTGGACTCTCTCTGTGTGTGTAGACTCTGTGTGTGTGTGTGTGGACTCTGTGTGTGTGTGTGTGTGTGTGGACTCTGTGTGTGTGTGGACTCTTTGTGTGTGTGTGGACTCTGTGTGTGTGTGTGTGTGGTCTCTGTGTGTTTGTGTGTGTGGACTCTGTGTGTGTGTGTGTGTGGACTCTGTGTGTGTGTGTGTGTGGACTCTGTGTGTGTGTGTGTGGACTCTGTGTGTGTTTGCGTCCCGGTCGGTTCTGACTGTCAGAACGTTGTGTTCCGGAGCAGTTTGGGGTTCTTTCTGAGGTCTGGGAACAGAATTTGGTTTCTGGACTGAGTGGGTGTTCGGGTAGAAATCAGCATGTCACGTGATTAATTCGAACCTTCATCCGCATGTCTGGACGTTTGGATGGAGTTCTGTTGAAAACGCGTGTTTAAAAAAGTTCGTAGCATAATATTGCAATCTGGCAACCGCCGACCTGTTTGTGTGGATCTGGCAACCCCGAGCCGTTTAAACCGCGGTGGCTGAGGCTGAGGGAGTCAGAGCAGAGAGACGCACGCGGAGGAGCCGCACGCAGCTCCACTGTCTGACTCTGCGGGCTTCAGGCGCCGGTGCGGGTGCGGGTGCGGGTGCGGGTGCTGTTGTTGCTGCCCCCCCCTCTCTCTCTCTCTCTCTTTGGTGAGTTTGCGCAGTGTGGCCGCGGAACAAACGGCGCGCGCGCGGGGGGAACAGCTGAGCCGGCTCCGGGTGCGATGGCACAGCGGCGGCGGAGCGCGCGAGACAGGTGCGCGCGACACGCGGGGCTCTGACTTCACACTCCTCTTCATCCTCCTCCTCCTCCTCCTCCTCCTCCTCCTCCTCCTCGCGGCTGAGTGTGGATTTTATTTGGGCACGGCGCGCCTCGGGGACGGTGAGTGCGCGCGCGCGCGCGGCTTGCTCTCCTCTCCTTTATCAGCGAACGGCGGCGGACGCACCGGGGTGCGCGCGCGAGGAGCCCGACACAAAGTGCGCGTGGGAGCTGTGGGTGAGTGTGAGTGAGTGTGGGTGGGTGGGTGTGGGTGGGTGAGTGAGGGTGGGTGGGTGGGTTGTGTGAGTGCGCGCGGGTTCTTTTTTTTTTTAATTCGGCGTGGGGTGCATCTCCCCTGGTTCTGCATCAGAACCGTTCCAAACGAGACGCCGATCGATCGATTAGGACGTGACGTCAGAGTTTTAATCAAACTGAGTTTCAGTCGCCGTGAGTCAGAAGAGCGTTCACTACACAAGATCAGGATGAGGATCAGGATCAGGATGAGGATCAAGATCAGGATGAGGATCAGGATCAGGATGAGGATCAAGATCAGGATGAGGATCAAGATCAGTCTGAGGATCAAGATCAGTTTGAGGATGAGGATCAGTCTGAAGATGAGGATCAAGATCAGTCAGAAGATGAGGATCAGTCAAGGATCAGGATCAGTATGAGGATCAAGATCAGTCTGAGGATGAGGATCAGTCTGAGGACGAGGATCAAGATCAGTCAGAAGATGAGGATCAGTCTGAGGATGAGAATCAGTCAGAGGATGAGGATGAGGATCAGTCAGAGGATCAGGGTGAGGATCAGGATCAGTCTGAGGATGAGGATCAGTCAGAGGATGAGGATCAGTCTGAGGATGAGGATCAGTCAGAGGATTAAGATCAGTCTGAGGATTAAGATCAGTCTGAGGATGAGTATGAGGATGAGGATCAGTCAGAGGATCAGGGTGAGGATCAGTCTGAGGATGAGGATCAGTCAGAGGATGAGGATCAGTCTGAGGATGAGGATCAGTCAGAGGATTAAGATCAGTCTGAGGATTAAGATCAGTCTGAGGATGAGGATGAGGATCAGTCAGAGGATCAGGGTGAGGATCAGGATCAGTCTGAGGATGAGGATCAGTCAGAGGATCAGGATCAGTATGAGAATGAGGATCAGGGTGAGGATCAGTATGAGGATGAGGATTAGTCTGAGGATCAGGGTGAGGATCAGTCAGAGGATGGGGGGTGTTGAGGTCTGTGGATGTTTTGCTGGTGTTTTTTCTGAGTCAGTGTTCAGGTGTAAAGTTTGTTTTATGTTAAAGGACAGTTGTATAAAGGTTCGGCTGTGTGTTCTGGTGTTGGTTCAGGTGTGGGTTCTGGTGTGGGTTCTGGTGTGGGTTCTGGTGTGGGTTCTGGTGTTGGTTCTGGTGTTTAGTCAGATCTGATCTGATGTCGGATCTTAACTGATGATCAGATGAATGATGTGAATGTAAATCATCAGGTTTGATTTTTTTACTGATTTAAATCCTGATTGTTTTTCTTTCTGCTGAACGAATAAAAGAAAGAAATGTTTCATTCCATGCTGTGTGGGTTTGTAACTGTGCTGTGTTGGATGGGGGGGGGGGGGGGTGTAAATGTGCTGTGTTGGTTTGGGGTGGTGTAACTGTGCTGTGTTTAATCTGGGGGGGGGGGGGTGTAACTGTGCTGTGTTGGATGGGGGGGGGGTGTAAATGTGCTGTGTTGGTTTGGGGGGGGTGTAACTGTGCTGTGTTGGATGGTGGGGGGTGTAAATGTGCTGTGTTGGTTTGGGGGGGGGTGTAACTGTGCTGTGTTGGATCGGGGGGGGGGGGGTAACTGTGCTGTGTTGGTTCGGGGGGGGGGGTGTAACTGTGCTGTGTTGGATGGGGGGGGTGTAAATGTGCTGTGTTGGATGGGGGGGTGTAAATGTGCTGTGTTGGATGGGGGGGTGTAAATGTGCTGTGTTGGATGGGTGGGGGGTGTAAATGTGCTGTGTTGGTTTGGGGGGGGTGTAACTGTGCTGTGTTGGATCGGGGGGGGGTAACTGTGCTGTGTTGGTTCAGGGAGGGGGTGTGTAACTGTGCTGTGTTGGTTCAGGGAGGGGGTGTAACTGTGCTGTGTTGGTTCAGGGGGGGGGTGTAACTGTGCTGTGTTGGTTCAGGGGGGGGGTGTAACTGTGCTGTGTTGGTTCAGGGGGGGGGGGTGTAACTGTGCTGTGTTGGTTCGGGGGGGGTGTAACTGTGCTGTGTTGGTTCAGGGGGGGGGGGGTGTAACTGTGCTGTTGCTCAGTACAGTCTTAATTATTGGTTCATGGTTAATGAGACTTTTTTTGACGTGGCTTTAAGTTTATTTTTTCATTAAACGGAGTGTGTGTGTGTGTGTGTGTGTGTGTGTGTGTGTTTAGTAGATATCTAAATGTGTAAAGTAACTTGTGAACATTTGGTTCTTCATTACCATCAAC
>JAFMOC010000379.1:117500-135000 GCA_019802505.1 Corydoras sp. C115 | reverse complement strand
GTCCACGCTGCTGATGTTTTGGTCTCCATGGCGACGGGGTGTTTTGATGTCACGGTTGTCGATCTTTTTCAGCTGTAGTCGAGTCGCATGGAAACGGAGATCTGAAGCAGAGACAGGTGTGTGTTTGTGTGTGTGTGTGTGTGCGAGAGTGTGTGTGTCAGAGAGTGTGTGTGTGTGTGTGTCCGAGAGTGTGTGTATGATATTGTACAGGGTCCCAGGGCGACTGCACTGCGGATTTGCAGTGTAAACCGATCCACCCTGATGACTAGAACACATTGCATTAAGGTCATGATGAAGTACAGTACCTCTCACACACACACACACACACACACACACACACACACACTGGCATGTCTCGGTGGTTCCGCGTTGTACGTGTGGCGTAACGGATTGGACGGCGCGGCGTTGTTTCTTTTTTGAACTCTGCAGAGTTGAAACTGAAGTCGGGGGAGAAGCAGAGTTGCGATGGCGTCAGCAGAAAAGTCGCGGCTTCGGCGGAACAATTAGAACGCGAGGCCTTGAAAGAGAACTGATGAATTCTGCAGAACGCCTTTGATCTTCACAAACGTAGAAACGCGTGCGTCCCATTCCTCTGTCTCTCTGCGAACCTGCGAAGGAAAAGAGAACCGCGGTATTAAATCATTTATGGTTAGAACGTGTGTGTGTGTGTGTGTGTGTCAAAACAGTACTGGACCATCAGCAAAAACTGTTTCTGTTATCCATTGTGTGTGTGTGTGTGTGTGTGTGTGAGATTTTGTCTCACTCAGTTATAAAGTGGGTGTGTCATTCCCAAAAGGAGGCGTGGCCCTAGAATCAGCTCCTGTCGTTGTACCTTTGCAGAACTATTTTCATTCCTTTATCATCTTCTGCTATACCCTCTATTAGGGTCGTGGGGGAGGGGGGGGCGCTATTCCCCATGCCATTCCAAGCGAGAACGTTTTAGATACACCTCCAATCTATGGCTGGGCACACTCACACACACACACACACACACACACTATATGGGGCAATTTGGAGCATTCGATTCACCTTGAATCCATGTTTTTAGACTGAGCGAGGAAACCGGAGAGGCACGGGGAGAACATGCAAACACCCACATTGGTATTCGAAACTGAAAAAAAAGTCTGTCCGTGAACCTGTTACCAAAAAAAGGCGTGTCCCGGTGAAGGGGGCGTGGCTTCGGCATTAGTTTTCAGTTGTATATATCAGAACCGGTCTTGCGTTTCGATGTGGGGGTGGGGGTGGGGGGGTGGTGGGGCAGTAAAGTTAAGGCCTGGGGGTAAGGCCTCGTACCTGTGAGGTCCGCGGTGGGGAGACGTGACCTGATCCTTTCACACTCAGTTAATTAAGCGCTGTAATTAATTTGGTCGGTCCGGTAAAGTGGGCGTGGCTCCTGCGGCTGTTCGGAGTGATCGATTGGCCGTCACGCAGAGTGCGATCGGTGAGCGCTCGCCGTGTTCCAGCCCGTCGGCAGATCGGGTTGGCTGTGGAGGGGGCGTCGATGTGAGAAGGCTGGCTCATGAATAATTAATTAGCCCAGTGATTCGGGAGGCTGTGAGTGGGCGCCGCGCTCGGCGCTCATGAATGAATCATCTGAGCGTTCTGCGGGTCTTTGATTAAAGATGAAGTGGAAACGCTGGAACCGATCGATCGTGGGTGTGTGTGTGCGTGTGTGTGTGTGCGCGTGTGTGTGTGTGTGTGTGTGTGTGTACGCACCGGCGTTTTGTAGGGAGTCGCTCGAGTTAAGGACCAATCAGAGGTGCTCACCTGCCGGTTGATTAACGAGATGACTGGGAGTGGATTGGACTCGGGGGGGCGGGGGGGGGGCGAGCGAGAGAGAGAGAGAGAGAGAGAGAGAGAGAGAGAGAGTGGGGAAGTTGAGAAGAGAGAGAGAGAGTTTCTCTAAGTAGGACGACAGGAGCCCTGAAGGAACCGCCGTCCCGTCTGCAGAACCCTCAGAACCCTCAGCTCCGTCTGCTCAGCGTTCAGCGTTCAGCGTTCACAACGTTAACACAACGTTAACACAACGTTAAAACAACGTTGAAACAACATTAACACAACGTCTGCCATTCCATCATCACCTGCCAATGTTGCCGTTTGTAGGTGGCTTGGTGGTTTAGCATGTTCTCCTTGCAGAGCTAGGGATTCCCTCTTCCAATCCCATATCTGGGTGGAGTTTTGCATGTTCTCTGCCGGAACATCAGCCCTCTCTCTCGCTCTCTCTCAGAAGAACAGTTCCTGAACTTGTCTCCGGTTCTCTTTCGGTGAGACCATGAGAACCGGACGCTGCAGCGGTCTGCATTCCCACGGTGACATCGCTTTCAGGAAAACATGGAGCGAGTTTCTCTGCAGGGGGCGTGTCTCTGCAGTGGGCGTGTCCCAAAAAGGCTTCAGTTTGTTCCTTCTCGGGGGGGGGGGAGAACATGCTAAACTTCTGTTCCAGTTAACGGCAGATGTAATTAGAACGAGTGACGGGATAGGACGGTGTTTGAAAGGAGGCCGATTAGATTGATGATGTCACAGACGGCGGAGAGCAGAGGGACGGGAGAGGAACGAGGGGGGGGGGGGGTCGGTGTGATGGTGGCGTGCCGAGGCGTCGGCAGGGAGACGGACGGATGGGCGGACGGATGGACGGAGGAAGTGACCTCGACGGTTCCTCAGTTCCTCAGCACCGTGCGGTTGTGTTGAGAGCAGGGCGGGCGGGGGGGGGGGGGGGGTTCCTTATCTGGTGAGGAACAGAACCGGACGTCCACTCTGCAGTTCCCTATCTGTCCATTTGTCTCCGTCCTCTTCCTCCGCTCCGGTGTTTATCTCGTTCCGTCGTCTCGGTTTGTCTCACAGTGGGATTAGTTCTCGCTCCGCTCCTGTTCTAATGGTTCTCTAATGGTTCTCTAATGGTTCTCCTGGCGGTTCCCTCCGTGCGCACGGCGCGTCTCCTCGCGTACGAGGTCCGTTTGTTTCTGACAAGCCGCCGCAGTGCGTTACTCTTTTGGGTCAGCGGGGGCGCTGTGGTGCAGGTTCCTGACTGGGGGTTGAATGAGCTCGAGTGTCGCCTCATGGGTGAGGGTTACTGTGTGTGTGTGGGGGGGGGGGTTACTGTGTGTGTGGGGGGGTTACTGTGGGGGGGGGGTTACTGTGGGAGGGGGGGTTACTGTGGGAGGGGGGGGTACCTCAGAAGACGCTGGAGAAACAACGAGATTAAAGGTTATTTTGTCGTGTTGGTTGTTGATGATCACGGTGGCTTAGTGGTTTAGCATGTTCTCCTCTCAGCGCTAGGGATTCCCGGTTCGAATCCCCATCTGGGTGGAGTCTGCATGTTCTCCCCGTGTCCGCGTGGGTTTCCTCCGGGTTCTCTGGTTTCCTCCCACAGTCCAAAAACATGGATTCACGGAACCACACGCGAAGAACGCAGAACGTCAATCACACCAGCCCACACCAACTAATGCACACACACTCACTCACACACACTCACACACACTCACAGGCGCGAGGGAGGAGTGAGGAGAACACTAACGGAGCGCAGGAGGCTCAGAACAGAGAGGAGGCACGATGGAGGAGTGAGGTTCTCTCTCAGTCTGAGTCTCTCTCTCTCTCTCTCTCTCTCTCTATCTCTGTCTCTCTCTCAGTCTGAGTCTCTCTCTCTCTCTCTCTCTCTCTCTCTCTGTGTCTCTCTCTCTCTCAGTCTGAGTCTCTCTCTCTCTCTCTCTCTCTCTCTCTCTCTGTGTCTCTCTCTCTCTCTCAGTCTGAGTCTCTCTCTCTCTCTCTCTCTCTCTCTCTCTCATTCTCAGGATTGTTTAAATCTGGAGAAAGAAGTCGGTGAGGAAAAGTTATTTGTGGCCTTCAGCTCTGCAGCCTTATTCATGAGCTTTTCTCCAGGGAGCGAGCGAGCGAGTGAGAGAGAGAGAGAGAGAGAGAGAGAGAGAGAGACAGAGAGACAGAGAGAGACAGAGAGAGACAGAGAGAGACAGAGAGAGACAGACAGAAAGAGAGAGACAGAGAGAGAGAGAGAGACAGACAGAAAGAGAGAGACAGAGAGAGAGACAGAGTGAGCGAGTGAGTGAGTGAGCGAGCGAGTGAGCGAGCGAGTGAGTGAGTGAGAGGGTTTTTCTATTTGTGAGCTCAGTTCTGTGTTGCTGTTAATTTTGTGCTCTGAGGGCTGAACGACATTTCAATCAAATGAAGGCAGTGAGATTTAATTAGGACACAGCACAACACACACACACACACACATACACACACATACATACACACACATACATACACACACACACACACACACACACACACACACACACACACACTCATCCGCCCTTTTCCCTCCACTAATCCCCTCCTTCATTCTTCTCTGTTTCTCAGTCTGTCAGAAGGGGGCGTGGCCTCATGACATACCATTTGAAGGGGGCGTGGCCTGTGTAGCTGCCAGCGCGAGTGATGTTGGAGAGGTTCTAACCACGTTCAGACTCCGAGGGGGCGTGTCCTTCGTACTCGTCAGCGTGACATGTGGACCACTATACGTGTTTCGTTCCCGAGTGGGCGTGGCCTAAATGCACTCCCGCCGTTCTGTCCATCAGCCGTGTTCTCTGTCTCATGGTGTGGTTCATGGTGGGCGTGGCCTGTTTACCCGTCCGTCGTGATGAGCATGTTCTCCCCCGGTGAGGATTGACGCGCAGCGTAATGAACGGGGACGGACGGGCGCTGACCAACACCCCCCCCCCCCCCCCCCTGATTACCTGGACCTGGGCGCGGGGCGGGTGTCGCAGGGAGACGGGTCTCCGCCTCCAGAGGGAACCTTTAGATAATAATGGCGAGCAGATTGAAATCGGTGAATCTCCCGAAGCCCAGACTGTTTATTATTTATGACTTCGCCTCAGATCGTCACCCCAATTCATCCCACGCTCTGCGTGATGGACATGGTGCCGCTTCGCTTTGCCTCCAGACCGAGATGTTTACTCGCCCGTCCGTCCGTCCAACGTTAGATGGATATTAAGGGGGGGGGGGGGGGGGGTGGAGGTTCGGACATTACAGAGGAGGCAGGAGGTTCACGGTGAGGGAGGACATTCAGGTGGTTGAGGTGATGCAGGAGGAAACAGAACAGATCCACTGTGGCGCCCCCTAATGGGAACAGCTGAGAAAGCGGGCCGTTCATCCGACATGGGTTTGTGACTAACCCCCCCCCCACAGATCCCAGATGAACCGGAGGTGTGGATGTGTACCTGGGATAGGCTCCGGTTCTTCCTCATGACCGTGTTATGGTTTTATAACGTTAATGTGGGTTTGTTGGTTTGTTAGTTTGGTTTGTTGGTTTGGTGTTTCGTCGTTCTCAGTGTTCTGTGTTCATCTCTGAAGGCTGGTTTGTTGGTTTGTTGGTTTGGTGTTCTCAGTGTTCTGTGTTCATCTCTGAAGGCTGGTTTGTTGGTTTGGTTTTTGTTGGTTTGTTGTTTCGTCGTTCTCAGTGTTCTGTGTTAATCTCTGAAGGCTGGTTTGTTGGTTTGGTTTTTGTTGGTTTGGTGTTCTCAGTGTTCTCAGTGTATCTCTGAAGGTTGGTTTGTTGGTTTGGTTTTTGTTGGTTTGGTGTTTTTTGGTTTGTTGTTTCGTCGTTCTCAGTGTTCTGTGTTCATCTCTGAAGGCTGGTTTGTTGGTTTGGTGTTCTCAGTGTTCTGTGTTCATCTCTGAAGGCTGGTTTGTTGGTTTGGTGTTCTCAGTGTTCTGTGTTCATCTCTGAAGGCTGGTTTGTTGGTTTGTTGGTTTGGTGTTCTCAGTGTTCTGTGTTCATCTCTGAAGGCTGGTTTGTTGGTTTGGTGTTCTCAGTGTTCTGTGTTCATCTCTGAAGGCTGGTTTGTTGGTTTGGTGTTCTGTGTGTATCTCTGAAGGCTGGTTTGTTGGTTTGTTTTTTGTTGTTTCGACGTTCTGTTTGGCGTTCTGTTCGGCGTTCTGTTCGTTGAGCGTGACGTCTTTAAATAACGTGATTATTAAATCCTGAAAACAGATGCGTTTTGTTACCGCTATTAAATATTCATGCCGTGTTCACCATCCACGCCGGTTCTAAAAACACACAGAGGATTAGAAACACAATGACGAATGCACCCCCCCCCCCAAAACTGACATGTGGTGCGGAGACCTCGCCCGTACGTCCCCCTCCTGTACGGTTCTGCGTTAAAATAAATCAAATTAATTATACAGCGTTTTTAACAAAAAAAAATCTTTTTATTTTTTACAATCGTACATCTTTACAACGCAGCTTTACACTTTTATAAACACGCAGATCAACCGCCAGCACCACCAACACCCAGATCAACCACCAGCACCACCAACACTCAGATCAACCACCAACACCACCAACACTCAGATCAACCACCAACACTTAGATCAACCACCAGCACCACCAACACTCAGATCAACCACCAGCACCACCAACACTCAGATCAACCACCAGCACCACCAACACTCAGATCAACCACCAGCACCACCAACACACAGATCAACCACCAGCACCACCAACACTCAGATCAACCACCAGCACCACCAACACTCAGATCAACCACCAGCACCACCAACACTCAGATCAACCACCAGCACCACCAACACTCAGATCAACCACCAGCACCACCAACACTCAGATCAACCACCAGCACCACCAACACTCAGATCAACCACCAGCACCACCAACACCCAGATCAACCACCAGCACCACCAACACTCAGATCAACCACCAGCACCACCAACACTCAGATCAACCACCAGCACCACCAACACTCAGATCAACCATCAACACTCAGATCAACCACCAGCACCACCAACACTCAGATCAACCACCAACACCACCAACACCCAGATCAACCACCAGCACCACCAACACACAGATCAACCACCAGCACCACCAACACTCAGATCAACCATCAACACTCAGATCAACCACCAGCACCACCAACACTCAGATCAACCACCAGCACCACCAACACTCAGATCAACCACCAGCACCACCAACACCCAGATCAACCACCAACACTCAGATCTACATCGTTATCTCCAGAATTAATTAAACCCAAAATTTTGACGTCTAACCAGCGATTAGTTTCTGTGATGACACTGGCACCATTAGACTGTGTGTTGTAAACATGGCAACCCTCCCTCCCTCAGACAGTCCGTCCGTCCGTCTGTCCGTCCGTCTGTACGTGTGACTCGGATCTGAACCGGCGTTCCATGCAGACGGTGTTCTGTTTATTCATTTATTATTTTCTGATCGTGTTCGTAATGTAGATCTGAATCTGCGAATAATAACATTTCTCCTCTGCGTGACTGACTTCTCTCTCTCTCTCTCTCTCTCTCGCTCGCTCGCTCGCTCTCACGCTGACTCGGCCCTGTTGTCGATGGCGACTGATAAAGGCCGACTCTGTTTGCAGCGTCAGCCTCGTTTAGACGCTCTGTCAGAGTCTGATGGTGAAACATTAGCACTCGCTCGAACCCGCTCGCCGAGGGACTCTCGCTGAGCGCTGAGCGCCTGCGCCGCGGCGGAGCCATTACTCATGACGTTTGTATGAGAGCCAGGCAGACGACCGCACGGCGATGGGTTCTGTCAGATTTAAATGAGTTTTGAAGGACTGAGGGGGGGGGGGTGGGGGCGAGGGACGAGGTTCCGTATGGACCATTCTCCATTCTTGAAGCGCTCGGCTGTGGAGACCCAACAAACTGTCGTCGTTCTAATTAGAGGACACGTTAAAGGGACTCTGTCTTCAGAGGATGGAGATCCTGGGTTCCTTTCTTCATCATGACTCCACACGTTCTCCCTCATCTCCAGTCCGAGCTTCGTCCTCCTCCGATTTCATGTCCTCATCGGGACGCTGCAGTCCGCCGTCCTCCTCATTAAAAACATTTCACATCTCAGCCGTGCGAAGGAACCCGGAACCCCGACGGGCGAGCGTTAATTACGGTTCCGTGTTCCCGCCGCTACATCAGTCGGAGGAATTAAAGCGGACAGGCCGACGCTCTCGGCGATCTTTCTTGATGTTCCGCTCGCAGTGGCACTTCGGCGACTTCCGCACGTCCTCGGAGGACGAGGGGACGGGGTCGAGTCGGAACGCCGATGCAGCGTGTGAGAGTCTTGGACAAGCGTGATGAAGTGGAGGTCGCTGGAGTTCATGCCGCACAAAAGACTATATTAAGCCGTTTGGCGTTCTGGTATGGGGAGGACGACGAGGCGTCCTGACCTCCTGCCTCGAGAACCCGTCCCCGTCGTCCTGCTGACGGTCGTAAAACCCCTCGGTTCCTCTGCCCTTCTGAAGACCCCGGCTCCGGCCATTTACAAACGTCAACACGTCAATAACTGTACTGTACTGTACTGAAGGATGTTAAATGCTAACCTGTACCCCCCACCGTCCCCCACCCCAACGCACCCCCACAACTGCCCCCCCCCCCACCGTCCCCCCCCCCCCCCCCCCCCCGTCACTCCTCCACTGTCATTAACACCAAACAAACCAAACAAAGACTTCACTTCAGTTCCCACAACTCCAAGAACATAGAAGGGTTCATGTGGTCATGTGGTCATGTGATGTGGTCTGAACTGCCGGAACGTCAGAGGGGCGGAGTCAGAGAGGAGGAGTCAGAGAGGAGGGCTCTGTAGATCAAAGAAAAGGCGAAAACTGGAAACAAATACGGTCTCAGAAAATTCATCCATCCATTATCTTCCACTTCATCCTCTATAGGGTCACCAGGGGTGGGGTGGGGGAGGTTCCCCGTGCCCATCCAGGGGAGAACGTTTCGGGTGCTGGGCAGATACACCCAGGACAGGACGCCAATCCATCACTGTGCACACACTCACTCACTCACACACTCTATATGGGGCAATTTAGAGCATTTAATTTAACTTGAGGCGACATGGTGGCGGCACATTTGCCTCTCGGTGCTGGAAAGTCCCGGTTCGAATCCCCATCTGGGTGGAGTTTGCATGTCCTCCCCGTACCCGCGTGGGTTTCCTCCGGGTTCTCCGGTTTCCTCACACAGTCCAAAAACATGGATTAAGGTCAAATGAATTCTCCAAATTGCCCCATATAGAGTGTGTGTGTGTGAGTGAGTGTCCAGCGATAGATTGCCCCCCTGTCCTGGGTGTATCTACCCAGCGCCCGAAATCTACCCCCCGAAATCTACCCCCCATACACCCTCCAACCCTAGTAAAAGCTTAAGTGGAAGATAATGAATTAATGAATTTCATTCTTTTTTTTTTGTTGAACTGTGGGAGGAAACCGGAGAACCAGGAGGAAACCCACGCGGACACGGGGAGAACATGCAAACTCCACCCAGGTTGGATTTCGAACCGGGAATCCCCAGCACTGAGAAGAGAACATGCCAACCATCTAAGAAAACATATTTATATATTTAAAGAGGAGTTCAAATTCATGATGACAGAGGGCGACAGTGGTCCGCTTTGGCGCCCTCTAATGGAAACCAATGAAATGAACGACCTCAGTGTGGAAGCATCATGTTACCGTCGTAGCCGATTAAGCTGGAGCTCGTTTAAAAACTTTAAACACAGTTTTATATAAAAGTTTCGAAGGGAATGTGGCTATTTAGTTTGAAACCCCGCGTCCGAGTCCGTAACGTTCGAACCCGCAGCCGTAACGCCTGCTTTTTTCAATTTTAAAGCAGCTGGCGGTAAATAAACGTTGGACTCGGTTCACGTGGAGGTTTCAGATTTAATTCCGTTGTTCTTTGTTCGATACGTTTCCCGTTTTCGTATTAAACGGCGCCGGCGTCGCCTCCTTCCCTCAAAGATGACCTTTAATGGACGAAGCGCCCGGCCGGGCCGCGGTCGGGCCGCCCGGTCGGCGCTGGCGTGCGTTGGGAGGAAATCCAGGGCTCTTGGATCGGGGTTCTCCCCACAAGCGACGCGCGCAGATCAAACGTGGATGTGGACTGGAGCGCCGCCAGTGGCGTGTCTGTGTTATATAACCCCACGTACCGACTCACATCAAAGGGCGCGTTCATGTTCCCCCCGCGTGCGTCGCCGTCGTAATTCAGCCACCGAAGCCACCTCGTACATCAGAGCGCGTTCCCGCCGCGCCGCCGCTTTCCCGTTCCATTACCGTGTTCTATCTGGAACACGTCTAATCTGCCTCTGCTTTCATATTCACAAGTGATTTATAATGTTCTCCTCTCGCGGGGCGTCTGTAATGAAACCCGGGTTTTATTCCTCTCTCTCTCTCTCTCTCTCTCTCTCTCTCTCTCTGTCTCTCTGTCTCTCTCTCTCTCTCTCTCTCTCTCTCTGTCTCTCTCTCTCTCTCTCTCTCTCTCTCTCTCTCTCTCTCTGCATGTCATCAGCTGAAGGGCTCGGTTAACGAATTCACGCCCCGCTTTAAATTTCACCTTCTGTCCTCTTTAAAATGACGAAACGAAACGAAAAGGAGCCATCAGCACGCAGGACGCCTCGCCCGTGTTCCCGGACATCGACACCGTGTTTCACCGAAACGAATAATAAACATTTATAATAAACATTTGATCATAAAGGTGGCGACCCCTCTGGTTGAACAGTGGCGGTGCGAGCAGAGAGATGGGGTTCTACAGTCAAATGTGCAGCGGCTGAACTTTAGAGCACTTGTTATTCATCCACCATCATCTTACGCTTTATCCTCTACTAGGGTCGTGGGGGGGGGGGGTCACGTTGACGAAACAAAACGAAAAGGAGCCATCAGCACGCAGGACGCCTCGCCCGTATTCCCGGACATTGAAACGACTAATAAACATTTATAATAAACATTTGATCATAAAGGTGGCGACCCCTCTGGTGGAACAGTGGCATTGCGAGCAGAGAGACGGGGTTCTACAGTCAAATGTGCAGCGGCTGAACTTTAGAGCGCTTGTTATTCATCCACCATCATCTTACGCTTTATCCTCTACTAGGGTCGGGGGGGGGTTGCGAGGGGGGGGGGTCGCGTTGAAACGAAGCGAAAGGAGCCATCAGCATGCAGGACGCCTCGCCCGTATTCCCGGACATCGACACTCTTTCACCGAAAGGAATAATAAACATTTATAATAAACATTTGATCATAAAGGTGGCGACCCCTCTGGTGGAACAGTGGCATTGCGAGCAGACAGACTGGGTTCTACAGTCAAATGTGCAGCGGCTGAACTTTAGAGCACTTTTTATTCATCCACCATCATCTTATGTTTTATTTTGTACTAGGGTTGCGGGGGGGGGGGGTCGCGTTGACGAAACGAAACGAAAGGAGCCATCAGCATGCAGGATGCCTCGTCCGTATTCCCCGACATCGAAACGAATAATGAACATTTATAATAAACATTTGATCATAAAGGTGGCGACCCCTCTGGTGGAACAGTGGCATTGCGAGCAGAGACGGGGTTCTACAGTCAAATGTGCAGCGGCTGAACTTTAGAGCACTTGTTATCCTCTTTGTCCTCTACTAGGGTCGCGGGGGGGGTCGCATTTCGGGCGCTGGGTGGCATGTTCTCCTCTCAGTGCTGGAGATTCCCGGTTCGAATCCCAATCTGGGTGGAGTTTGCATGTTCTCCCCATATAGATTACATTGCCCCATATAGAGTGTGTGTGTGTGTGTGTGTGAGTGAGTGTGTACAGCGATGGATTGCCCCCCTCTGTCCTGGGTGTATCTGCCCAGCGCCTGAAACCTTCTCCCCTGGATGGGCATGGGGAACCCCCCCCCCCCCCCCCCCCATGGACACTAAGTGAGGTCCAGACGATCGGCCATACATCCGTCTCCATTAGGCCGTTCTAAAGCCCCCCGCCTCGCGTTAATTGGATTAGCGATGCGCTCCGTCAGCGGCGGGGGGGGGGGGTGGTCGGCGTGGGAGATCACGGCTTCCCCTCCACTGACTCGCTCACGGCTTTATGTTCGCTCTCATGCGGTCAGTCGTCGTGTCCGGCGTTTCTGCTGCGTGGGGTTCCGTGTCGTCGCCGTGGAGACGCCGAGGACGGATTCTGTTTGAAATACCATCAGATCAAAACTAATCGGACGCTCTTTGTTTTCGAGAATCAGTGAATCATTTGGTCACATTGGAGAATCATTTCGTCACACCAGTGAATCATTTGGTCACATTGCAGAATCATTTGGTCAGATCAGTGAATCATTTGGTCACATTGCAGAATCATTTGGTCAGATCAGTGAATCATTTGGTCAGATCAGTAAATCATTTTGTCAGATCAGTGAATCATTTGGTCAGATCAGTGAATCATTTGCTCACATTGCAGAATCATTTGGTCAGATCAGTGAATCATTTGGTCAGATCAGAGATGTTCTCCCTTCTGACCTCCTTTCATCTTCTTCTGTCTTTCTCGCCTTTCATATGAGATGATTATTGGGGTGTAATTTGGGTGAGCGTGTGTGTGTGTGTGTGTGTGTGTGTGTGTGTGTGAAGCCTCGTTGTTCAGGCAGAAATGAAGAATTTTAGAAATTTCCCAGAAAGATGGTGAGTCCAGATAAAGATACGACTCCCACAGTGTGTGTGTGTGTGTGTGTGTGTGTGTGTGTGGGGGGGGGGGGCATTTATTTATTAGGTTTGGCTTGTCTGTGTGTATGCTGTTTGTATGGTTGTGTAGTGTGTGGCTTTTATATGTGTGTGTGTCTGTGTGTGTCTTTTTGCACATATATTCAAATGTGTGTGTCTATGTGCAGATGTGTTCACATGTTTGTGTGCATTCATGTACGTGTGTGTGTGTGTGGTTCAGGTGTGTTTTGTTCGTGTGTGTGTGTGTGTGGTTCAGGTGTGTTTTGTTCGTGTGTGTGTGTGTGTGTGTGTGTGTGTGTGTGTGTGTGTGTGGTTCAGGTGTGTTTTGCATGGTGTAATGTGATCGTTCAGGGAAATGATTTGTTGGATGTTAATGAACTTCAGACTGATTTTATTTAAATCTCGTTACAGCGGAGCTCGTTTTACACTCTGTGTTTATTTAAGTCTCACGATGACCAAAGAGTCATATGAACACGATTCTCTGATGTGACCAAATGATTCTCTGATGTGACCAAATGATTCTCTGGTGTGACCAAATGATTCTCTGGTGTGACCAAATGATTCTCTGGTGTGACCAAATGATTCATTGATGTAACCAAATGATTCTCTGGTGTGAATTATTATTATTTTTTGGGGGGGATTTTTGGGATTCAGGTGGTGAACCGGCACACGGCGGCGCGCGGTGAGCAGTTAGCACTGAAATGATTCGAATCGTTTAGCCCGTCGGCAAATGAACTGCAGATAAATCAGACTGTTATCGTAAGAACTTTGAAGAAACGCTGAATTAATGAGGCTGCAGCTCTGTTCCTGTTTAACTCTCGGTTTGTTTTTGAGCTGCGTTTGTGATTTTATAAATCCACAGCGTTTCATTTTCTCATTTCATCATTTACATCAGTAATGATGTTCATCATCCAACGTTCATCATACTGCAGCTATAGTACCGTAAAAATACTGCAGCTATAGTACCGTAAAAATACTGCAGCTATAGTACCGTAAAAATACTGCAGCTATATTAACATACATCAAACAAACTGCAGTTATAATACTGTAAACATACTGCAGTTATAAAGTATTGTAATCATACTGCAGTTATAGTACCATTAACTGTACATCAAAAAAACTGTAGCTATAAAGCATTATAATCATACTGCAGTTATAGTACCATACTATAAACATACTGCAGTTGTAGTACCATACTATAAACATACTGCAGTTATAAAGTATTGTAATCATACTGCAGTTATAGTACCATACTATAAACATACTGCAGTTATATTACTATAAACAAACTGCAGTTATATTACCGTTAACATACTGCAATTATAGTACTGTCATCAAACAAACTGCAGTTATAAAGTATTGTAATCATACTGCAATTATAGTACCGTACTATAAACATACTGCAGTTATAAAGTATTGTAATCATACTGCAATTATAGTACCATACTATAAACATACTGCAGTTATAAAGTATTGTAATCATACTGCAGTTGTAGTACCATACTATAAACATACTGCAGTTATGTTTTTCACTCATTTTGTGTTTGGAATTGTGGGTAATGTAGTTGTTTATCTTGATGAAACGCTTTGTTTTTTTTTTTTTTTAATTGCTGCCACATTTTTAGAAAATCAGATTTCTTTATATTAGAACATCACGTTCAGCTTTCCTCTGATTGGCTGATTAAGATCCCACTGCCTGCGGGCTCACACACTCACGCTGGTATGTGGAGACCTCGTATATGGAAGTGTGTTAAAGTGCTGCTGATGACCATCTTGAGACACACACACACACACACTCTCTCTCACACACACACACACACACAAGCCATTATGGGCAACTATGCCAGTGCTGGTGGTGCGTGACTTAATCACTGATCCTTATCTCTGAACACAATGATGTGTAACAAAGAGAGAGAGAGAGAGAGAGAGAGAGAGAGGTTTGGATATAACAGTGTGTCAGAGTGAGGAGTGTGTCAGTGCCTCGCCGCTCACTCCGTCCGTCTCCGTGTTTTGCAGTTGCCCCGCGTGGCCGTCATGATGCCCCTGATCGGACTCCTCTGGTTTGTCCAGGTGACCCTCTCGACGTTCCCCGAAGAGCTCGGACCCCTGAACACCATCCCGACCGAAGGTATCCAAACTGCACCACGGCACACGGTTTCTGGGATAGGACTCGGCTTTTAGAACCGAACGTTAATCTGCCGTTTCAGCCGCGTGAGCTCCGTGCCCTCGGGTTCTGTTTCAGAGAACCGAGAACTCATTTCAAACTTCGGTTCTAAGGGTGTAATAAGACGAGGACGGCAGCTCGATGTCATCTGAGAGAACGTTCCACCGGAATCTGGAGTTTTAAGAGCGTTTGTATCCGTCTCTGATGCCGTAAACGTTCCGACGCCCATGTGTTCGTCGCAGGGCCGTTTTTAGGGTTTAGAACCATCAGGTTTCTTGTCCCCCCCTCTGTCCTCTTGAAAAAGTGTCCTTTCCTGAGGGATTTATCTGTTTTTCAAACTGTTGTTACGTTCATTTTGTTTGATCATTCGTTAGTTATATTGGATTAAATTAATTAATGTATGAAATATGTCAGGGCGGCACGGTGGCTTAGTGGTTTAGCATGTTCTCCTCTCAGCGCTAGGGATTCCCGGTTCGAATCCCCATCTGGGTGGAGTTTCCATGTTCTCCCCGTGTCCGCGTGGGTTTCCTCCGCGTTCTCCGGTTTCCTCCCACAGTCCAAAAACATGGATCAAGTCAATTGAGTTCTCCAAATTGCCCCATATAGAGTGTGTGTGTGTGAGTGAGTGTGTGCCCAGCGATAGATTGCCCCCCTGTCCTGGGTGTATCTGCCCAGCGCCCGAAACGTTCTCCCCTGGATGGGCATGGGGAACCCCCCCCCCCGCGACCCTAATAGAGGATAAAGCAGAAGATAATGAATGGATAGATGAGATCTGTCTGTCAGCAGGGGGCAGCACATTCAGTTCTAATAAATGATGCTTTTGGCTGAAAATGTTTGGACTAAATGAAGCTGAGCTTCGGCAGAAAAGCACGAATCCGTTTTACGAGTCGTTCGCAGATGAGACAGTTTTAACGAGGTTTTGATTGAAATACCGTAACTCTGAGACAGTTTGCGCCTTCAGAAAAAAATTCTGACGGTTTCTGAAAGCCGAGAAGCTGCTCTTTACAGCCGACATACAGTTATTACGGTAATTTAACTCCCGATACTGGCGAAAATAATCGGTCTCCCTCAAACACACACAGAGAGCTTAGAGACACACACCGCTGACGGGGACTCCAGGGCAACTGACCAAACACCCGGGGCTACGGCCCCGAAAGCCCGGCTCTAACGACGCCCCTGGTTCTTAGAACCCGGATCGCCCTCGGTTCCTGCAGATGTTCCTCTGATCGCAAAAGAATAAACGCTGCAGTTCTGTAACTCTGTCCTCAGAAATACTGGGGGGCAATTAACACTAATGTTGCCCTAAGGTTGATTATTACATTTGGTCATTTGGTCATTTATTGGACGCTTTTATCCAAAGCAACTTACAAGGTGAGCACAGGGTTCATCACAGCATCCCTGGACCAATGAGGGTTAAGGGTCTTACTCAAGAACCCACACTGGTAACTTCAGTGGACCTGGGATTTGAACCCCCAACCTTCAGATTGATAACCCAACACCCTGACCACTGAGTTACCGCGCCCACCGTGCCCATTATTAAAGCTCAGAGTGACTGCGTTCGCTTTCAGCAGTTAAGCGTACCTCAGAGAGAACCGCGAGAGAACCGCGAGAACCGTTCCTCTGAGAGTTTAACCGGCTCGCGTCGTTAACTTCACTCCGGAGCGATTAAAACCGCCGTCGTGTAAATAATAAAGACTTGAGTTCTGACTCGAGTGGAACGCGGAACCCTAACGCTCCTCTAAGTGGACGGTCAGTGGAGCGACGGCTGATGGTCGGAGTTAATGACCTCATTTGGAGCAGTCTTAACGGAGCAGAACGTCATTATTAGAACGTGTTCTGAGGACCCTGGTCTCGGTTCCGCTCGTCCACTCGGAGCGTTTGATTTGCGATTCCTTCGGCCGTCGTATAAACTGCACAAATTGGATTAGAACAGAGAAACTCGAGCAAATGGAACGACCCGGGCGTGTGTGTGTCCCCCCCTCCCACCCCCCTGGACACGGAACACGGAACCGCAACGGAGGCTTGAGGCGTAACGAGTTCTATAATCGAATCAGATGAACGAGTGGATCTCCTGTAATTAACAACTGGACATTCATCTCTCTCTCTCTCTCTGTGTGACTCTATCTCTCTCGCTCGCTCGGTGCAGTTCTGAGGAAGTATCCGGTGTTCCTGGGCCGAGCTCATCAGTCGTCTCAGAACCAGGAACCGTTACTCATCCAGAGAGTTCTGCAGGTGAACCGGACTCTGTACGTCGGAACCAGGTGAGAAACAAACGTCCGTCAGCTGAACTCACACATCAACACTTTATATTCCCATATTTCTGAGATCTTAATTAAATGTTCATGAGATGTTCATGAGATCTTAATTAAATATTCATGAGATGTTCATGAGGTGTTCAGGAGGTTTTCCTTCGATGTTCTTCAGATGTTCATGAGATCTTAATGAGATGTTCCCGAGGTGTTCAGGAGGTTATCCTTTAATGTTCTTTAGATATTCATGAGATGTTCTTTAGATGTTCCTTCAATGTTCTTTAGATGTTCCTTCAATGTTCTTTAGATGTTCCTTCAATGTTCTTTAGATGTTCCTTCAATGTTCTTTAGATGTTTATGTTTTTAGATGTTCTTTAGATGTTGTTCTGTAGCACTTAATAAACAGGCTTTTTTAAAATCCCTGGACCTTAATGAGCTCATTATAAATCATTCAGTCAGGTTCGTACTAAAGATCTTTGTGAGCCTGAACACCGACCTCATCTTTGGTGGAAATTTGGAACTAAGAGTTCTATGAGACCCTACATCTGCCCCCCCCGCCCCCCCCCGCCCCGCAGCACAAACGGTAGCAAATAAACAGTGAGCTCAGTACAGTGCT
>JAFMOC010000379.1:100000-102500 GCA_019802505.1 Corydoras sp. C115 | reverse complement strand
GGTGGAGGTGGTGGTGGAGGTGGTGGGGGGGGTGGTGGTGGTGGTGCGCTGTACAGACAGCTGAGTCACACTCTTTATCTCTCGGTGAAAAGCTTTGTAAGAACCAGAGATAAACACATCTGAAGACTTCGGGAGGATGAGCTGCACAAGGTTTTCGTCAGCAAAACACACACACACACACACCTATATACACACACACACATATACACACACACACACACCATCTTCCTTTTAAGTATATTTTCGGGAGATGGCAGAATAAGAAGTGTGTTGTGCGCCGAGGCGAAACGTCGTAAATGAATCAGATTTAATTTGACATTAATTATGATGTTAATGGATCATGTTCTCTCTCTCTCTCTCTCTCTCTCTCTCTCTCTCTCTGTCTCTCTCTCGCTCTCTCGCGCAGTATCCCGGGTTCCGCAGTCTGTGCGTTTGATATGGAGGAGCTCTCGTCGGTTTTCGACGGACGTTTCAAGGAGCAGAAATCCCCGGAGTCCATTTGGACGCCCGTCGCCGACGAGCTGGTCCCCAAACCGAGGTACAGCGCCGCGTAGAGGCCAAAGTATTCAACCACATCTGTACAATCCAGGTGTTTTATTCAGGTGCATAAAATCAGACTCATAGCAATGCATTTTGGGTAACTGTACACCTCCAACTCAGAAAAAGGGCCTTGATTTTGAGAAACGTCCCGACGGAACGTTTGCAGCGTGGGGGGGGGGGGGGGGGGGGGGCATGTCGCGGGCCTGGCGCCTTGTTCCGTTGAAGACATCGAGGATTTGTAGGTATTTGGATCGATGATAATGGGGTTTCTGCTGATTGGACGAGGCGTTGCCGGGGTGTTTCGGGAAATCAGACGTGTCCGTGATGGGCAGAGGCATTGGAACTCAGACTGTGACGATTAATCACAACGCAGAGAGCATCTCGTAGAACATTTCGGCGCCGCGAACGAGGAGGTTGGAAACCTTGGAGACCGGACTGAAAATGAAAAATTTCCGTGAGCCTCGCTTAAACATAACGATTCAGCGCCGTGTTCTCAGTCGTTGATGGAGAGAACCCTCCTCATGAAGAACCGGTGCTACAGAGTGCTGATACCCAAGAACTGTTCCTTCAGGAGTACAGTCTGGGGCTGGTTTTATTTTTATTTATCTTTTTTTTTTCTTCATTCATTATTATTTATTAATTAGTTAATTAATTAATTTATATATTATTATTATATATTTATATATTATATATTACTATTATTTATTATTATTTATTTATAATTTATTTATATATAGGGGCGGCACGGTGGCTTAGTGGTTCAGCATGTTCTCCTCTCAGCACTAGAGATTCCCACTTCGAATCCCCATCTGGGTGTAGTTTCCATGTTCTCCCCATGTCCGTGTGGGTTTCCTCCGGGTTCTCTGGTTTGCTCCCACAGTCCAAAAACATGGATCAAGTCAACTGAGTTCTCCAAATTGCCCCATACAGAGTGTGTCTGTGTGTATGAGTGTGTGTCCAGCAATAGATTGCCCCTCTGTCCTGCCCCCCCCCTAATAGAGGATAAAGCGGGAGATAATGAATGAATTTATTTATATATTATTTATTACTATTATTTATTTATTCATTATATATATATATATATATATTTATGTATTATTATTCATTATTATTTATTTATATAATATTCATTACTATAATTTGTTAGACCTGAGGCGCCCCAGTTCTTTTTGTCCGTGTGTTCCTGAACGGTTCTCTGTGTTGTTCCTCGTCAGACCTGGTGGCTGCGCCGTTTCGGGGTCCAGGTTCAACTCGTCCAGCTCGTTTCCCGATGAGATGCTGAACTTCGTGAAGACGCACCCGCTGATGGACGAGGCCGTGCCGTCGGTGGGACACAGGCCGTGGATCATCAGGACGATGGTCAGGTGAGGGTCCGCCCGCCGGGACCTGCGTCCCATCATGCACCGCTCGGACCCGTCTGACCTCCGTCTCGCCGTCTCGCCGTCTCGCAGGTATCAGCTCAATAAGATGGTGGTGGACATCAAGGCCGGTCCCCACGGCAACCATACCGTCATCTTCCTCGGCTCCAGCCGCGGCACCGTTCTCAAGTTCCTCGTGGTTCCGAACGGCAGCAACATCTTCCTCGAGGAGCTGGAGGGCTTCAACCCCGAGAAGTACGTGTGTGTGTGTGTGTGTGTGTGTGTGTGTGTGTGGAGAACGTCCGGAGAACCACCTGCAGTTAGGGTTCATTATTCAGGGATGAGCAGGAGGTTGGTTGTCATGGTTACTAAACTGAAGGAGATCTGCGCTGAGAGGATGTTCTAAAGAATTAAATATAATGACGTGAAATATACACCCCCCCCCCCACGGGCGGCACGCTGACTTGGTGTTTAGCATGTTCTCCTCTCAGCACTAGGGATTCCCGGTTCCAATCCTCATCTGGGTGGCGTTTGCATGTTCTCCCCGTATCCGTGTGGGTTTCCTCCGGGTTCTCCGGTTTCGTCCCACAGTCCAAAAACAT
>JAFMOC010000379.1:32500-95000 GCA_019802505.1 Corydoras sp. C115 | reverse complement strand
ATGCCTCTGCTGACAGACGGATTTAATTACAGAAGTCTGGAAATAAAAGTTTTAAGCTTGTTAATATTTCCCGGCGCAGATTAGTGGATTTATTCTGTAAAGTCGTTAAATTTCTGCGCTGAATAAAATCGTTATCACAGAAACGACACATTACTGCGTTCAGAAACGACTAACGAAGCTGCACTGCTGCCCAAAATAACCCTAATCCCCCGGAAGGCGTGCTAATTATTATAAAGTCATGTGAATATTTATTTTTAATGACGTTCGTCGGGATCGGGTTCCGTTCTCGAGGTTCCGCGTTCGTTCCGCGTCGGCGTGGGTTTGCACCTTCATTTTTTATTTCATTTTTATTTTTAATTTTTATTTTCATTTTTTATTTTCATTTTTATTTTCATTTAAATTTTTATTTTTATTTAAATTTTTGTTTTTATTTAAATTTTTGTTTTCATTTTCGTTTTTATTTTCATTTTAATTTTTAATTTTAATTTTAATTTTAATTTTAATTTTAATTTTAATTTTAATTTTTAATTTTAATTTAAAATTTTTATTTTCATTTAGTCGTTTAGCCGACCCTTTGATCCGAAGCGACTTACAAATGAGAGAATAACACACTCGGTATTTAAGGAAGAACCAGCTGCACTGTAGAATTATTAAACCTGATGGTTGCCCTGTCCTGCCCCCCCCCCCCCCCCCCCACACACACACACACACACACACACACACACACACATCTTTATTTTAAATCATTTGTTTTGTGTAGGAGACGTGTGTTTGACATGTTTCCTAAAGATGCAAAGTCAAGACACAAACGGTTCCACCGTTGATCGGTGGAGAACAGTACGGAGTGAGAGGTGAGGTTGCCCCACCGGACGACATTCATCACTAGAACGTAGTGGACGAGTCGGAGTGTGTTTTAAAATCCAGAGTGAAGGTCAGAGGGGCCAGATCCAGAGGTGGTCCTGTAGATCAGAGTCAGGGTCCCATACTGAATGCAGCAGCTACAGGGAGCCAATCAGAGAGCAGAGGTTGAGTCACATGATTCACTTGGGTGGTTGAACACCAGTTTTGAATCAGCCTGATGGTGCATCAGGGGTAGAGACGGGATAGGACTGAGGGCTTGGACTAACAGCTTGAATTCAAGGTGAAGTGGACGCACTAAATTACTAAATTGGCCCTATATACAGTGTGTGACGGGCGGCACGGTGTCTTAGTGGTTTTGCATGTTCTCCTCTCAGCGCTGGAGTTTCCATGTTCTCCCCATGTTTCCTCCGGGTTCTCCGGTTTCCTCCCACAGTCCAAAAACATGGATTCAAGGTCAATTGAATTCTCCAAATTGCCCCATATAGAGTGTGTGTGTATGAGTGAGTGTGTGCCCAGCGATAGATTGGCGTCCTGTCCTGAGTGTATCTGCCCAGCGCCCGAAACGTTCTCCCCTGGATGGGCATGGGGAACCCCCCCCCCGCCCCCCGACCCCCCGCGACCCTAATAGAGGATAAAGCAGAAGATAATGGATGGATGGATATTGTGTGAGTGGATGGATGGGCGTCCTGTCCTGGGGGTGTCTGCCCAGCGCCCGAACGGTTCTCCCGACGGTCCTTCGTAGAGGACGAAGCCGAAGCTAATGAGACGAGAAGACGGATGAGCTGAGAACCGAAGAGATGTGTTTAAATAGAACCAGCCGAAAAATACCCCGTGGTTTAAAGCGCGTCCCGGATCGTAACGTTCTTCAGTTAAAAAAAAAACACTTTGAAGTTTATAATATATGAAATGAATCCCGGCTTATTGCCCCCGCTTTGTGTTTCTTGCCCCTGAGCGAGACTCGCACTCGGCTGCAGAGACAGACGGCGGAGTCTCAGCGCCGTGATTCAGGGACTCAGCGCCGTGCGCGCTCTTTAAAACTTCTGCATTTACGTAACGGATGAGTCAGGTGCTTCATCAGCGCCGCAGAGCGGCGGGCGGGCGGGCGGGCGGGTTCCGCGCCCGAAATGAGCTTCCCAAAAAGTTTGTGCCATGAAAGAGCGCCTGTGAGCTTCCTCACCCCGAACCCTGCTGTGCATGACGAGCCCTCGGGGAGGCGCCATCATCCGCACGGCGGAAATACCGCTTCCCGATTTGGATTCGCCGCTGGGAGCCCGAGCACACAGTCGGAGAACGTCAAGCACGCAGAACGTCGGCGCCGCGGGGGGACGAGCGGCGGGGAAAACGAACGGCGTTGGTTTTAGGGTCGTGACATCACAACGCCTTTTAAAATCACCACGTTTATCTTCAGATTTACGGAACGTTAAGGTACAGGAAACGTTACGCAGACGTTGTGATGTCATAACCTTTTATTCATTCATCCATTATATTCCACTTAATCCTCTTATTAGGGTCGCGGGGGGGGGGGGGTTTGCCATCCATGGGAGAACGTTTCGGGCGCTGGGCAGATCTATCTATTTATTGCTGAGTACGCACTCACTCACACTCTATAAGGGGCAATTTGGAGCCTTCTAATCACCTTGAATCCATGGGGGGGGTGTTTGCTCATGCCCATGCCCATCCAGGGGATAACGTTTCGGACGCTGGGCAGATCTATCTATAGCTGGGCGTGCACTCACTCACACTCTATAAGGGGCAATTTGGAGCCTTCCAATCACCTTGAATCCATGGGGGGGTTCGCCCATGCCTATCCAGGGGAGAACGTTTCGGGTGCTGGGCAGATCTATCTATCTATCTATCACTTGGCGCACACTCACTCACACACTATAAGGGGCAATTTGGAGCTCTCCAATCACCTTGAATCCATGGGGGGGGTTCGCTCATGCCCATGCCCATCCGGGTGAGAACGTTTTAGGCGCTGGGCAGATCTATCTATCTATCGCTTGGCGCACACTCACTCACACTCTATAAGAGGCAATTTGGAGCCTTCCAATCACCTTAAATCCATGGGGGGGGTTTGCTCATGCCCATGCCCATCCATGGGAGAATGTTTCGGGCGCTGGGCAGATCTATCTATCTATCGCTTGGCGCACACTCACTCACACTCTATAAGGGGCAATTTGGAGCCTTCTAATCACCTTGAATCCATGGGGGGGGGTTTGCTCATGCCCATGCCCATCCAGGGGAGAACGTTTCGGGCGCTGGGCAGATCTATCTATAGCTGGGCGTGCACTCACTCACACTCTATAAGGGGCAATTTGGAGCCTTCCAATCACCTTGAATCCATGGGGGGGTTCACTCATGCCCATGCCCATGCCCATCCGGGGGAGAACGTTTCAGGCGCTGGGCAGATCTATCTATCTATCGCTGGGCGCACACTCACTTACACTCTATAAGGGGCAATTTGGAGCCTTCCAATCACCTTGAATCCATGTTTTGGTGGCCCAGGGGGCATTCTATCACAGTTCCGCACTGGAATTCACAGAGCTCCTGAGAACCCTTACAGAACCCTTCTTTCATGCACTGACACACATTCACTCCAGATCAGGAACGGGACGTCCTCAAGGCTGGAAACTGTCCAAAGTGCCGGGATAGGAGCTAGATTTCATACATGTGTGTTATTAGGACGGAAGGAATCGGAACACCGATTCTGATCGTTCGGACGGGTCAGCCCGTACTTTTGGCGACGATTTAGAAATGATCGATATCTTTTAAAAGAGCATCGCTGAGGTCAGGCACCGACGCATGGACACACAGCGCTGAAGAGACGGGGACCCCTGGCGACGTAGAACCGGGGGAGCCGCGGCCGGCGGAACGTTCGGACCGATTTTCCGGCCTGGTAGAGTCATCAGAGCCGGAGCAGCCGGGTGGGTGGCGTGACTTTGCAGCGCGAGGCCCGGCGGGGGCGACGGCGCGCACCGCACACCGCCGCGCTCTCGATTTACGGCCTGCGGCAGAAATCACGGCGCTGAGAGGATCGTTTACTCGCCGTCGCCACCTGCAGGAACGTTTGGGGGGAGGGGGGTGCAGGGCGCGGGGGGGGGGGGGGGGGGGTGAAAGCACAACACTCTTTAAAAGCCACCTTTCAGAAACGAGAAAGCGGCGGTTCGTGTGATCGCATTCGCACACCGTGCGAGAGGAGGTGGGGGAGGGGGGGGGGGGGGGCGGGAGGGGGGCAGGGGGGGGGTTGATGGATTGGACGCAGCTGAGAAAGCCAACGTTTATTTTCTGATGATCTTTCCAGACTCTCTCTCTCTCTCTCTCTCTCTCTCTCTCTCTCTTCTATGTCTTTAAATCTCTCTCTCTTCTCTCGTCCATCTCTCTCTCTCTCTCTCTCTCTCTCTCTCTCTCTCTCTCTCTCGCTCGCTCGCTCGCTCGCTCGGGTTCGAACTCGCTCCGCGGGGCGACGGGGCGGTCAGAACGACGCAGACTCCGATATGGACGCCGTCTGACCATCGATGATCCGCGAGCAGATCGGATGATCGGGTTTCTTTCGGGTTCTCCGGTTTCCTCCCACAGAACAAAAACATGCATTCAAGGTGAATTGAAGGCTCTGAAATGCCCTATATATATATATATATATATATATATATATATATAGTGTGTCTGTGTCCGTGTGCATAAGCGAGGGTGTGCTAAGTGTTGGCGCCCTGTCCTGGGTGTATCTGCCCGGTGCCCAAAACGTTCTTCCCTGGATGGGCATGGGGAACCGTCCCCCCCCCCCCCCACACACACACACACACACACACACACACTGTGACCCTAGTAGAGGATTAAGCAGATAATGAATTAAATTGTTGGGAGCAGTGTGGGGAGCAGTGGGGGGGGGGGTAGTGTGGGGAGCAGTTTGGTGGGGCAGTTTGGGGGGGGGGCAGTGTGGGGTATTTCTGGGGTCTGTGGACACAAGTTCAGCTCCAAAAATCTGCCCCCCCCCCCCCCCCTCCGAGTGGAACTCGATGATCCGGACAATAGCGTCTGTGTGCAGCAGAACCACGGCTGTGATTTAGAACTGATTACCAGCACATGCCCAGCGCGTGCGTGCGTGCGTGCGTGTGTGTGTGTGTGTGTGTGTGTGTGTGTGTGTGTGTGTGTGTGTGTGAGTGTGAGTGTGTGTGTGTGTGTTTCTGAAGGAGCAGTAAGTGTTCTCAGCAGGACGTCTCTGTAATAACAGTAATAACAGTCGGTCCTCTGATGCGCGTCGCGCGTCCAATCTGTCCGGTTTGCTTTCGACCCGCGTTTCAAAAGACGCTGCGCGAAGAATAGAACATAAAAAACAGAGAACGGAGTGACGGAACCACACACACACACACACACACACACACTCACACACACACACACACACACACACACACACACACACTCACACACTCCAGAATAACAGGCTTCCCGTTATCCCATTATATAACCATCTGATAACTACATGTGTTAGTCACTACACACACACACACACACACACACACACACACACACACACACACACGCTCATGCATACAAGCTCACTCCCACACACACACACACACACATGCACACGCTCAGGCATACAAGCTCACTCCCACACACACACGCTCACTCGCACACGCTCATTTGCACATACACACTCTCACGCATACATGATCACACACACACACACACACACACACACACACACTCTGTAGCTGAGAATGAATGAGTCCCGTCTGAAACGAGCTGCTGACGTGTGTAATCCATACAGCAGCTGGGATTTTAAAGGCAGCAGTCTTCAGAAGGAGACGCCGCCGTCGTCAGTGCTGGGGGCTCCCGGTTCGAATCCCAATCTGGGTGGAGTTTGCATGTTCTCCCCATGCCCCCCCCCCCTCCATCCCGCGGCCCTAGTAGAGGATGACGCGGCAGATGATGGATGGATGGTGTGGCAGCTAGGTGGTTCGGGTGTCCATCAATCTGAAGGTCGTGGGTTCAAACCAATATGGGATCTTGAGCCAAGACCCTTATCCCTCATTGCTCCAGGGGGCGCTGTGGCCGACCCTGTGCTCGCTAAATGACCAAATACAATTGTTAATTGTTGTAATTAACGAGGCTGTTCATTCCGTATGTGAACGCGTGTGTAATGAGCGCTCAGCGTTCAGGCCGCGGCCTTCGGGGCACCCGGTCTGTCGGTGATTACAGCGGGGTGAATCATGGCATATAGGTGGTGTGTGTAATTACCCCTGTGCCCGGGGGGGTCGGGGGGGGGGTTATGCGTGAGCATTAAAACTCACCCACACACTCCGACCGGACCGGAGCGCCCCGCGGGACGTATGGCTCTAATCTACTCGCCGCTCGGCGGGGCACCTCGGCCTCCATCAGCCTTTAATGTTGCCCCTTTCACTCCACCCTTTTTTGTCTACAGTCAGAATAAAGGGCGCGCTCTCTAATGGGGCGAGAGAGAGAGAGAGAGAGAGCGAGGGGGTGAAATATTAGCACCCTCTGGACATGCAGACGCTTTAAAACCTCGATTTAAATGTGCCGGTGCATTCTGGGTAATTTCAGTCAGAAAGCCCAGCAGGCGGAGATGCAGAAGCCGGAGACACGGCGGGTTTATTAACGCGACTCGCAGAAGCTCCTCCATCACGAAGGCAGAAACGCATCCGTCTCCTGAAATCGACTCTCTCTGTGAGCGGCGTGGGGCAACGGCGTGGGGCAACGGCATGGGGCGGCGGCGTGGGGTGGCGGCGGCGGGCGTCTCCGTGACGATCTGTACGACATTCACCTACGAAGTTCACAAATCGGCTGCTGATCCTCCACCAACTCCACACAGCATCACGGTCCTCATCAGCATCCTGTTCCCAATAACATCCATCCATTCGGGGGGGGGGGGTTCCCCATGCCCATCCAGGGGAGAACGTTTCGGGCGCTGGGCAGATGCCACCCAAGACAGGGGGGCAATCTATCACTGGGCACACACTCACTCACACAGGCACACTCTATATGGGGCAATTGGACAATTCAATTGACCTTGAATCCATGTTTGTGGACTGTGGGAGGAAACCAGAGAACACGGAGGAAACCCACGCGGACACGGCGAGAACATGGAAACTCCACCCATATTAGGATTCGAACCGGGAATCCCTAGTGCTGAGAGGAGAACATGCTAAACCACTAAGCCACTGTGCCGCCCTTATAACGCCCTTATAATAATATATATATAAAAGGTATAACAAAGCATGTTCTCCTCTCAGCACTGGGGATTCCAGGTTTGAATAGAGTGAGTGTGTGTGTGTGTGTGTGTGTGTGAGTGTGTGTCCAGCGATAGATTGGCGTCCTGTCCTGGGTGTATATGCCCATTGCCTGAAACGTTCTCCTTTGGCCATGGGGGAACCCTCATAGTAGAGCCTAAAAAAGGGATTAAGTGGAATGGTTAAAGAACCTGGATTTCTATTGGAGCGGCGGTCCTGCAGGACGTCCTCAATGGACTTATATAGTCTTCGATTGTTAAATACGGGTCACGTGATCCGCCTGGCCTTCAGCCACAGAGCAGCGAGCGGGGCGAGCGAGGCGAGCGAGGCGAGCGAGCGGCGGGAGTCAGGGAGAGTCATCCTCACACTACAGATGAAATTGGGGCGAGATGGAGATGAGGACGGAGATCGATTGTGACTTTTAAAAGTCCCCTAATGATGATCTTGTGGCTGAGAACAGGCGCCGTGGAGCACGGCTGCCACTCTCACTCCGTCAGAACCGAACCCGCGAACCCGCGCCGCCACATCAGCATGCAAAATTCAGAGCCGCGTCCTTCTGGGAGGATGATACGGCCGGGTGGGGTGGGGTGGGGTGAGGGGGGGCGGGGGTAGTTACGGCGGTTTGACGAGGTTAAGATGAGGTTTTGATTTACAGAGTCGGTGTCACTGCTGATCATCTGAAGGTTCAAGTGAAGATTACTCCATAAGATTTATTTTGTAAAGCAGGAGAAGGGAAGGGGAACGGGTGGAGGTGGGGGGTGGATGGTAGGGGTAGATAATGGGGAGTGGATGGTGTTGCTGATTGGTGGGGGGTGGATGGTAGGGGTGTGGATGATGGGTGTGGATGGTTGGGGTAGATGGTGTGACTGAATGGTAGGGGTTGGATGGTGGGGGTGAATTGTAAGGGTGGATGATGGGGGGGGGGGGTGGCTGGTAGGGGTAGATGATGCGGCTGAATGGTGGGGGTGGATGGTGGGGTGAATTGTAGGGGTGGATGGTGGTTGTGGATGGTAGGGGTAGATACTGGAGGGTGGATGGTGGCGGTAGATGGTAGGGGTGGATGTTGGGTGTGGATGGTGGGGGTGTGTGTGGATGGTGGAGGGAACAGGGTGCATGGTGAGGGGTAAATGGTAGGGGCGGTTGGTGGGGTTGGATGGTAGGGGTAGATAATGGGGGGTGGATGGTAGGGGTGGATGGTGGAGGGTACAGGGTGGATGGTAGGGGGGTAGATGGTTGGTGGGGTTGGATGGTAGGGGTAGATAATGGGGGGTGGATGGTGGGGGGTGGATGGTAGGGGTGGGGGGTGGATGGTGGATGGTGGAGGGTACAGGGTGGATGGTGGGGGGTGGATGGTTGGTGGGGTTGGATGATAGGGGTAGATAATGGGGGATGGATGGTAGGGGTGGATGGTGGGGGGTGGATGGTGGATGGTGGGGGGTGGATGGTTAAAACATATTAAAATGTAATATTTAATTTTATTGGTTTGTGTGTTTGTTGATTAAAGTCTGAGTTGTTGTTGTGTGTTTGTTGGTTGTTAGTGTAACTCAGTTTGTTGGTTGTTGTTGTGTGTTTGTTGGTTGTTAGTGTAACTCAGTTTGTTGGTTATGTGTTGTGGTTATAACTCGGCGCAGTTGCCCCAGCACTGAAACCCGAAACAACGGGGGGGGATAAACCAGCAGAGCTGTTCCGCTGAGCGTACAAACTCTCTGAACTGCATCGGACCTTCGGTAAAGTAAACACGACCGACGGGCCAAAGCAAAGACGGGGCGGGACGGCAACGACAATCTCAAAAGAGAAAAGCCTGAAGTCATTACCGACCGCAGAGAGAGCAACACCATCATCACGCTGACCTTCCGAACAGCCAGAACGCTCCAACACCCCACATCCACCAAACGGAGCGCGGCGGACTCATCGTTTCCACTTATTATTTATTTACGGTGGTTTCTGAGGTTTCTGCGCTCTAAATGAACAATGCGCTTTTAATAAATCCCACGGAAGCGCGTGTAGCTCGTTTAAAAACCCCGCAGAGCCCAAAATGTGCCGTTCAGCTGGCTTTGATTTGGGGGGGGGGTATTGTTATCCTGACATCATGCGGAAACTTTGACAATAACAAGCTTTGGATTTGGATCGGGAGTTCGGGATGAGGGTGTCGGACGTGTGGGACGAATGAGAAAGACAATGCCGAAACCAGTCACATGTCTGCACGACGGCCCACGTTTTAGATCTGACTCGGTACAGGAGTTTGGCATGTTCTTGCCATTTCGTGTGTGACCCGCTGCACAGCGGGAGAAACGGGAACGTAAGGAGATACTTTTTTTAATCAGGCAGACGGTTATTACAGCCGTTAACATCACTATCCACTTTAGCTAATGAGCGTAATTATCCGCTCCTCCAGTAGCGCTGAGTCTGAAATCCCCCGTCCCACTGAGAGAATAATGACTCGGCTTTTTAAGAGCGATAAGAAAAACAAGGTCAGCACCAAACATTTTCCCTGGCCTGCTACTGTACCCCCGAGATTTTTGGAGTTTCCACGACTGTTGACCGTAAACTCTACGTTTTATTTGCAGACGCACACAACGCTCTAAAGCTTTCAATGCTACGGTTCTCAAGCTGTGTTCTCTGTATTTCAGGCCTGGTGCATGAGAGTTACGTGGAGGAACCCGATGGCTTGGTGTCCGTCAACCTCCTTGTGATGTGCGCAGTCTCTGCCTTCACCACCGGGGCGGCGCTTTCTGCCCTGATGGTCTGTTGGATCATGACCTTCAAGAAACGCCGGCACTCCCGGGGCGGAGTTTCGGGGCCGACCGGGCGCCACCACGTCGACCGAGAGCAGTATCCCCTGGGACACTGTCGCAGTTCCTCAGCGATCAGCGTGACGCGGATCAGCGGCGTGGATTCGCACATGGAGAGCCTGTTCACCAACGGCTGGTCCAAATCCGGGGAAATCCAAGACCCGGGGCTGCCGACTCCGGAGCAGACGCCGCTGCAGCACAAGCGCCCCACCCCCGACATCCACGACCACACCCACCTGCACCTCGACCCAGACTGGGACCAGAGTCAGGTTTACATCGCCCAAACCGGTCCTGGGAACATCATGTACCTGAGCTCGGATTACCTTCAGGATGTGGATGGCGAAGACGAGGACCACGACGACTTGGTGAACGTCGAGCGGCAGCGCTATCTCATTCTTGCCCGCCCGGCCATCCAGAACGAGCAACTCCGGCATTATTCAGCGGCCAAAGCGCGCAATTCTGCCAGCGAGTACCAGCCGCCTCTGCCGCAGGACTCGCCGGAGCGCCGGAAGGTGGTGTCCGCGCCAAATCCACACTCCGATTTTGGGAACGCGCCGCATTGGACGCAAAACGGCATCGTGAGCAGCAGCGCCAAAGTGTCGAGGCACCATAACTATCCGATACAACCGCGTACCAATGCCGCCTTGATACGGCCGGTGGGCCACCACGCCAGCAGGGGGCTCGGCGAGCCTCAGGATTTCGGCCACAGGGAACGAGAGCGGGATCGTCACCCCAGCGGACAGTGAGGACGCGAATGACGCCACGGGACTTTGTACTTCACTATGATTCCTGAAACTCCGGCGTCTCCCACAGTGTTGACCGATGTCGTCGTCGTCTTTATGAAACGGACGTTCCTTCGTCAAGAAGTGAGACCTCCCGAGCGAAACCTCTGAAAGGCACCGGTCCTTCAGAAGGGACCTTTTAAAATTTGCTGACCGTCCCCAAAGGCTCTCCCAAACCTTTAGCACTTTGACTGCTGGCGCGCCCAACACGCCACCCAATGGGATCGTGCCACTTCATGAACAACCAGTTATCAGTATACTGTGATCCCACCAATCAGAAGGTCCCCGTCCCGTACCTGAAGTCGAAGACGTTGTGTGTAGGTTTGCGTTTGTGTGTAACATGGAGTGTGAACCCTATGAAGCCCGTCTGGGTTTTTGGCTCCTGGACTTAATGTGAAGAAAAACGCCAACAAATACCCGCAGGCAAGCCATACTGGAGCCTATCCCGGGATGTTTGACACCGGACTTGGTGCCAAGTTGTTTCACCGTTTGAACAAACTGGTATTCGCTAAAACCCTTTGTTTGTTTGGCGTTACACGAGCTAACCATTGTAGTATCTGCATTTTTTTTGTAGCCCGAAGCAAAAAATCTGGAACCCTGAACCACGTCACTGTAAATAAATGTGCGTTTTCATCACGCGCACCTGAGTTCAAACCGCGTTTTATATTTCTGAAAGCCTTTACATTACACTAGGTTTCACTATACGGCCAAAAGTATGTGTTTATATTAATATTATTATTATTGAAGAATAAAATTAGTCCCGCCCCCTTAGAAACAACTTTGGCGACCACAGCCGCAAACTTGCTGGTTCTGGTTTGGTCCGACGTCAGCGCGCTGAAGATGGGCGGCCGGTTCCTGTGGAAGCGTTCCGAAGCTCCGGGAAGCAGGAGGACCCTGTAGTTAAAACCCCGGGTTCCACAGGAACCCACATATTTTTGGCCGTGATGTAGCCGTTTGTGAGTCTACAGTAGAACCTGTGATAAAAAAAAAAGCTTCTTGTCATCAGAGCAACACGTTCTGCCTTCCGTTGTTCCACACGCGTGAAAATAAACCACTTTGAGACCATGGAGGCCTGGATTTCTGGTCACTCTGTTAAGTTAGAACCGATGGAACACGGGCGCTCGAGGGTCCACCAATCAAATTGAGTCCCAGAACCAAACACGAGAGCTTCGGGGCATACGGGGCTAAAGTGAACCTGTTAAGTTGATCTTAAGCCCAGGCTTAACTACCTCACTCTTTAAATCTAACGTGATCCATCCATCCATTATCTTCCGCTTTATCCTGTACTAGTGGGGGGGGGGTTCCCATGCACATTCAGGGGAGAACGGCAGATACACCCAGGACAGGACGCCAATCTATCACCGGACACACTCTCACACACACAGACACACTCTATATGGGGCAATTTGAAGAATTCAATTGAACTTGATCCATGTTTTTGGACTGGAGAACCCGGAGGAAACCCACGCGGACACGGGGAGAACATGGAAACGCCACCCAGATTGGGATTCCAACCGGGAGAACATGCTAAACCAATACGTCACCGTGCTGCCCCCCCTTCTTTAAGCCCAGGTTTAATGGCTGGACGACAGTTTGAACTTTAAAGTTAACGTAATCTATTTTATTAATTTAATTAGAAGGAAGTTGATCATCAAAGACTGAGTTATGTAATTAAAGGTGATTAGTTTAAATTAGGTTTGTATAAATTAATTGGTTCATACGTTTGCTGCTGGACACAAACCCTTCACTGTCCACCGTCCCTCTGAGTGTCTCTTGGTTCTGCCTCCGTGACCCGACCCCTGGTCCTCCCTCTCTCTAGCTCTTCTTGTTGGACCTCGTTTTTGTGAGGGTTTGAGGTGAAACCCAAGCTCCCGCTCTATCTCTCCATCTGGTCTCTCAGGGGCGCCGCATCGGAAGGCGTCTCCGGGACACTGAGGCTCTTTGTGTCTTCGGACAGACGAGTCGTCCCACGGGCGCGTTAGCGGTCGGAATGGTAATGAGTCAGTCCCGTTCCGGCTCCGTCCTAATTCCGGTGAATGGTCTGGGGCCGGGTTCCGAGGCTGCAGGTTCAGGGTTTGGGTTCCGAGTTAAAGTAGAACTCGTCTTCACAAACTCTGCCTGACCTAGATTGGGACTCCAGGTGTAGTGGTCAGCACGTTCTCCCCTGATTGGGCATGGGGAACAAACACCCCCCCACCACACCCCACCCCCATGACCCTAGTAGAGGATTGAATGGGTAGATTTTTCACTTGGGGCGGCAGGGTGGCTTAGTGGTTGGCATGTTCTCCTCTCAGTGCTCAGGATCCAGGATCCCGGTTTCCTCTCACAGTCCAAAAATATGAATTCAAGGTGACTTGAATGCTCTAAATTGCCCCAAATAGTGTGTCTGAGTGTGTGCCCAGTGATGGATTGGCGTCCCGTCCTGGGTGTATCTGCCCAGCGCCCGAAACGTGTTCCCCTGGATGGGCATGGGGACCATGTTTTTGGACTGTGGGAGGAAACCGGAGAACCCGGAGGAAACCTCTGAAAGGAGAACATGCTCAACCACTAAGCCACTGTGCCGCCCCCATCTCATCTGTCTTACCCTTTATCCTCTACATGGGTCATGGGTAGGGTTCCCCATGCCCATCCAGGGGAGAACGTTTCGGGCGCTGGGCAGATACACCCAGGACAGGACACAAATCTATCACTGGACACTCACACACTCTATATGGGGCAATTTGGAGAACTCAATTGACCTTGCTCCATGTTTTTGGACTGTGGGAGGAAACCGGAGAACCCGGAGGAACCCCACGCGGACACGGGGAGGACATGGAAACTCCACCCAGATGGGGATTCGAACCAGGAATCCCTAGCGCTGAGAGGAGAACATGCCAAGCCACTCAGCCAGTGTGAATCTGGATTTGTGTGAACGCTCGCAGTCTGGAACCCAGCCCCTCACGCCTCACGTCCTCCCGAGTACCGACCTCCACACCAGCAGCTGCGGCGCTGCTGATTGGCCGGTTCGGACCTCGGCGACTGATGAGCGAGGAGACTTTAGGAATGAAGCGGCGTCGCCGGCGCGGACCGTCAGAACCGATCCCATCAACCGCCTTAATACAGAACCGTCACGGGACATATCCATCACCGGCGTCAGCGGGGACGATAGAGAGGCCTGTGTAAGACCCACAGTGTGGGGGTGGAAAATTTGGGGGGGTGGGGGTGGGGGGTAGTTGGTGGGGGGGGGGGTGAAACCAGTAATAAAGTTCAGACACGTGATCTGTGGAATGCAATGATATTTATTCAGCGGATTCCAGACAGAGGGCTCTGTTATTCTTTCCTCCTCACAGATTTGTTAACGCTCTGCGCTGTGGGGAGACGGTCTGCGTGACGACAGCGCCACCTGCAGGCCTGGAATACATCCAACGCCCATCTCATCCCGCTCTGAGATTGCTGCTGGTTCTGAAGCCGTGTAACGTGATGATCACGTGACTCGGTACTGTGGTTATGAGGAGCCTGTACTGTCGGGGGGGGGGGGGGCAGATGGGGGTAGCTCAGTGGTTAAATTTGGGGCAAAAAATCCCAGGGTTGTGGGTTCTAATCGCAGTTCGCCGATGTGTCTTTGAGGAACGGGGCCTCTTAACCCTCATTGCTCCAGGGGGCGCTGTAGGTCACCCTGTGCTCCTGCCCCGACCTTTTAAGTTTGGATGCTTAATTAGTTATTAGTATGTTAATTCGTTAGAGTTCTGTGTTATAAAAACAATGTCTTTATGCAGGCAACACGGTGGCTTAGTGGTTGGCATGTTCTCCTCTCGGTGCTGGGGTTCCAGGTTCTCCGCATGGGTTTTTGTGGCTGTCCAAACACATGGATTCAAGGTAAATTAAATGATAGGAATTGCCCCACAGTGTGTGTGTGAGGGCAGCACGGTGGCTTAGTGGCTTAATGGTTTGGCATGTTCTCCTCTCAGTGCTGGGGATGGGTGTTTGTGGCTGTCCAAAAACATGGATTCAAGGTAAATTAAATGATCGGAATTGCCCCACATATTGTGTGTGTGTGTGTGTGAGGGCAGGACAGTGGCTTAGCGGTTTAGCATGTTCTCCTCTCAGCGCTGGGGATTCCCGGTTCGAATCCCAATCGGGGTGGAGTTAGGATGTTCTCCCCATGTCCGCATGGGCTTCCTCCCACAGTCCAAAAAAAACATAGATCAAGGTGAATTAAATTCTCCAAATTGCCCCATATAGAGTGTGTGAGTGTGTGCCCAGCGATAGATTGGTGCCCTGTCCTGGGTGCATCTGGTACGTTCTCCCCTGGAGACCAAGACCGTAGACGTTGCAATAGTAGATGTTAATAACGTATTAATAATGTGATGAAAGTCCGTATAGCAGAATTCGACGCTGAGATTCAGGTGGTGCGGTACGGTGGCTTAGTGATTTAGTATGTTCTCCTCTCAGCACTAGGGATTCCCGGTTCGAATTCTGATCTGGGTGGAGTCTCCATGTTCTCCCCGTGTCCGTGTGGGTTTCCTCCGGGTTCTCCGGTTTCTCCCACAGTCCAAAAAACATGGATCAAGGTCAATTGAGTTCTCCAAATTGCCCCATATAGAGCGTGTGTTTGTGTGAGTGTGTACCCAGTGATAGATTGCCCCCCTGTCCTGGATGTATCTGCCCAGCGCCCGAAACGTTCTCCCCTGGATGGGCATGGGGAACCCCCCCTGCGACCCTAGTAGAAAATAAAGCTGAAGATGATGGATGGATGGATTCAGGTGGTTTTGGGCGACCCATGAGCCGCCTCCTCAGACCCCCCCACACCCCCCCCCCCCCCGCACGTCGAATGGAGCGTGAAACACGGAGGCGTAATCGGCGTGTGTTTAATTTTTAATAGAATTGTTCCCTCAGCAGCGCCCGGCCTCCCCAGCGTGACATGTCTGATTAGTCTGAGTGCATCTCAGCCTTTAATGTGATGACAGGACGAGCGGGGGGGAGGGGGGGGATGGGGGGGGGGGATCCTGGAGGACACGGCGGGGACGGCCGGCCAGCGTCCCTGAGTATTTACGCGTCCCTGGCAGCGCGGCGCTCTCCTCTTTAATGTGATTGCATTAAGGCCTGCCAGCCGAACCCGGAGCCGCGGAGTTCATCCAGCCACGCCGCCGAGCCGAGTCCATCTCCCGGCGTCCTTCAGCGCCCCCCCCCCCCCCCCATCAGTGATTAGCGTCATTAGTGCGATTAAAACCCACGACTTCAAGATCACGTTCGGCCCGACGCCGCGGGCCCGGCCTGCATCCGGGTGAAGACGCTTTATCTGGCAACGCGATGTGGAGACGTTTCAAAAGGGATCTTCATCCACCATCCATTATCTTCAGCTTTATCCTCTATTAGGGTCGCTGGGGGGGGGGTTCCCCATGCCCATCCAGGGGAGAACGTTTCGGCCGCTGGGCAGATAGACCCAGGACAGGGGGACAATCTATCACTGGACACACACTCACTTACACAGACACACTCTATATGGGGCAATTTGGAGAACCCAATTGACCTTGATCCATGTTTTGGGCCTGTGGGAGGAAACCGGAGAACCCGGAGGAAACCCACGCGGACACGGGGAGAACATGCAAACTCCACCCAGATTGGGATTCGAACCGGGAATCCCCAGCGCTGAGAGGAGAACATGCTAAACCACTAAGCCAACGTGATGCCCTATTGTTTCTACACTCAGTGTTTATTTTAACTTTAACATACTAATGGACCTGGGTGACACGTGATTGGCATGTTCTCCTCTCAGCGCCTTGGATTCTAGGTTTGAATCCCCATCCCATGGTTGGAGTTTGCATGTTCTCCAATGTGGTGCAGGTGGATCAGACCCGTCTTATTTAAATAACCACTGATTTATCCATCCATTATCTTCCGCTTCATCCACTATTAGGGGGGGGGGTTCCCCATGCCCATCCAGGGGAGAACGTTTCGGCCGCTGGGCAGATACACCCAGGACAGGGGGACAATCTATCACTGGACACACACTCACTTACACAGACACACTCTATATGGGGCAATTTGGAGAACCCAATTGACCTTGATCCATGTTTTGGGCCTGTGGGAGGAAACCGGAGAACCCTGGAGGAAACCCACCCGGACACGGGGAGAACATGCAAACTCCACCCAGATGGGGATTCAGCCCCAGCGCTGAGAGAAGAATGTTTATAATTTTATGATTTATATATTTACACTTTATATTTATAGATGGCGGCACGGTGGCTTAGTGGTTTAGCATGTTCTCCTCTCAGCGCTAGGGACTCCCGGTTCGAATCCCCATCTGGGTAGAGTTTCCATGTTCTCCCCATGTCCGCGTGGGTTTCCTCCGGGTTCTCCGGTTTCCTCCCACAGTCCAAAAACACGGATCAAGTCAATTGAGTTCTCAAAATTGCCCCATATAGAGTGTGTGTGTGTGAGTGAGTGTGTGTCCAGCGATGGATTGGCGCCCTGTCCTGGGTCTATCTGCCCAGCTCCCGAGACGTTCTCCCCTGGATGGGCATGGGGAACCCTCCCGCGACCCTAATAGAGGATAAAGCGGGAGATAATGGATGAATGAATGAATTTATAGATTTTTTTTTTTTTTTTTTTTTTCCAAACGTGCATAAACCATGAAGGAGAATTAGCTTTTAGAGTTTTTAAATAGGTTTCACCCTCTGAGGCATGAAGCAGACCATGTGAAGCTGTTAAAACGCCAAACAAAGGCGCCCTGTCCCGACTTCACGTTTCACGAGGGCTCTTATTCTCCGAGCCCTAATTAAAAGCCGGGCTGTGAATACGGCGAGAGGACGGCTCGGGGCGACAGCCGCACTTTTTATTTTGTTTCTTTTTATTTTATTTAAGAGGGTCCCCTCTTCCCCAAAGCCATAACCAGACTGAATTAATGGCTCGCTAATGGAAGCGGCATGCTGGTGCTTAAGTCGGGACCCTACTCCAGGGGTTCTTTATTTGCTCATATTTAAGAATCATGGGCAGTAATTACGGCGAGGGTCAACGAATGGACCAAAGGAGGAACCTGAGACTCAAAGAACCAGGATCCAAATAATCACAACGCTAAAGCCTCGCTTAATCCTGTACTAGGGTCACGGAGGGGGTTCCCCATGGCCATCCAGGGGAGAACGTTTCGGGTGCTGGGCAGATACATCCAGGACAGGGGGGCAGTCTATCGCTGGGCACACACTCTATATGGGGCAATTTGTATCATTCAGTTCACCTTGATCCATGGTTTTGGACTGTGGGAGGAAACCGGAGAACCTGGAGGAAACCCACGCGGACACGGGGAGGACATGCAAACTCCACCCAGATTGGAGAGGAGAGGAGAACATGCTAAAACACTAATCCACCCCATGCCGCCCCATGCGAGAAAGCATTATATTATAGTATTATTTGTTGTTTAGCAGGGCGGCACGGCGGCTTAGTGGTTTAGCATGTTCTCCTCTCAGCGCTAGGGATTCCCGGTTCGAATCCCAATCTAGGTGGAGTTTGCATGTTCTCCCCGTGTCCGCGTGGGTTTCCTCGGGTTCTCCGGTTTCCTCCCACAGTCCAAAAATATGGATCAATCAATTGAGTTCTCCAAATTGCCCCATATAGAGTGTGTATGTCTGTGTGAGTGAGTGTGTGCTTAGTGATAGATTGGCGTCCTGTGCTGGGTGTATCTCCCAAAATGTTCTCCCCTGTACCTCCTCAGGACCCCCTGCTCCTCAGGTCCCCCTGCGCCTCGTTTACAGAAGGTTCGGATCCACTGAGTCTTCATCAGAGAGTTTGAAGCTTCATTAACCTCCTGATCAATTAATTTAATCATCAGTCATCCGAACCCGCAATCACACACTGTAGTGTGTGTGTGTGTGTGTGTGTGTGTGTGTGTGTGGGGGTAACCGGTTTAATCCGTAACAAGCAGTAATCTAGAATGAATAGTTTTAATTGTGATGTTCAGTCAAATGGAAGAGACTCAACATCCCGAACATTAAAAACATTAAAACAACAAAAACAAAACAATTCTCTGAAATATTATGAATTTGTCTCGTGTGTTTGTTTGGCATTAATGATGTTTAAACCTAAATAATAAAATTAAAAAAACCTAAAGTAACAGAATATTCAGGAAACTGTGTTTTTAATGATTTATTCTCGTATTTTTGATTTGTTTAAATAACCTGCTGCATTTTAAATGTTGTTTTTATACAAAAAACTTTTAAATGCGGCAAAAAATAAATAAAAAAAAGCATCTAACGACCTCTTACAACCACACGAGCTGTAAAGCTGCTTTAAAGGTTAAATTCGTGTTTTATAAATTCCTATTTTTAATAATGATTGGGAAATAAAGTGACGTCACAGGAAGTTCGGCGCGAGTGCACGAACGCGTTTCGGTGTGAGAGACGAAAACAGATTGTGATTTAACTTTTAAATTTGTTTTATCGTTTTAAAAAGTGTTTATTATTTTAATGATAGAGCGACTCGGAGGAGGAGGAGGAGGAGGAGGAGGATGAAGAGGAGGTTCCAGGACTCTGTGCAGATCGTTTAGAAGGTGAGAGACGAAGCTGAAACGTAAATAAAACATTTTATTGTTTAAATTTTACGCGTTTATTTTTTACATTTAATCTTTTAGCTGATTCACAAATCACAGAACAGTTTTTTTTATTGTTGGTATTTTTACCCCCTCGTTGTTTTTCAATATTGTTTTTAAAATAATTAAGGAAATTACAACACGTGATTGGGGTTTAGTGGCTTAGTGGTTTAGCATGTTCTCCTCTCAGCGCTAGGGATTCCCGGTTCGAATCCCAATCTGGGTGGAGTTTCCATGTTCTCCCCGTGTCTGCGTGGGTTTCCTCCGGGTTCTCCGGTTTCCTCCCACAGTCCAAAAAACATGGATCAAGGTCAATCGAATTCTCCAAATTGCCCCATATAGAGTGAGTGTGTGCCCAATGATAGATTGCCCCCCTGTCCTGGGTGTATCTGCCCAGCGCCCGAAACGTTCTCCCCTGGATGGGCATGGGGACCCCCCCCCCCCCCCCCCCCGCGACCCCAATAGAGGATAAAGTTAAAGATAATGGATGGATGGACAACACGTGCTTGAGGAACATGTTCTCCGTCTTCGTCTGTGTGAATCCGTGGCTCTTCAGTTCAGTCAGCATACTGAGGCTCACATTAAAGTTGGACTGAGGACCTGGGGGCGTGGCCTCAGTAACTCACAGTGATGGGCGCAACAACAATAGTAATAAAAAAGAAGTAATTTACACAGATCTCATTAAAGTTAGTTGTACTTTGTAAAAGGAAAATAAAAACAGGATGGTGGAGTTTGCGCCGCGTCCTGCAGGTTTGGGTTTGGAAGCTTCAGGATGAAGTCACTTCATGTTCTTGGCAGACGGGTTTTATTACGAACCTCCGGACCGCAGAACCGCACGCAACTCTGGCTCTGCCAGGTCAATCAAATGAAGGTGTAGTCCCCCAAATCTCTCCATCTCTCCTTTAACCCAGCCCTAACCCCCCCCCCCCCCCCATGTGCTGGTGACAGAGGGTTAATTTGGATGGAGGCCCGGCTCAGGGATCAGTTACAGGTTTTACTGCATGTGCGCGAGATGTGATTGAATCAGCTGGGGATCGGGTCGGGTTTCTTTAAAGGAACCCTGTTTACCAGACGTGACAAGAACGATCAGGAGTCCGAATCGCAGCCCCTCCATCAGCTCACGGCGTGTAATCACCGAAAACTCAGCGTGTGAGGTCACCGAAACCTTACCCAACTGCACCGGGGGCTGTGATTGTGGGTTGTACAAGGTCAAGACTCCAGACGTGTGTGTGTGAGTGTGTGTGTGTGTGTGTGTGTGTGTGTGTGTGTGTGAGATTGAACACTTAGTCAAACTGCTGAGTTCATTACCAGACCTGACAGACAGACCTGTACCTCTACATCATCTCAGGAGCTGAGTGGAATTGAGCAGATGTAAGGGGGGGGGGGGGGGGGGTCACGGTCCGAAAAAAAAATATATATAAAATTAAAGACCGAAAAATTTTAGACTGAAATGAAAAGCTTTTTTTTTTTGTTTAAATGTTTCAGAGGAATAACATTCTTTAAAAGTCTGACGTTAATTAAGACAGAATTTTTTAATTTTTAAACACAAGTCAAAGAAACAAAATCAATGCAGCGTGAAGTCGTGATTTTGTGACGTAATGCCTCGTCCGCAGGTTTATAACATTTTATAAGCTTTTATAATTTAAAAAATTTTTTTTTTATGTGGTTAGATTTTGTCGTCTCCGATTGCATTCAACTTAAAGTCCACAGGGTGGCGCCAAAACTCCTTTGTTTATGTCGTGTACGTTCTGTGAAGGACCTTGTTGGTGATTTTTTATTTATTGATTTTTTATTTAATGTACAGTAAAATAATTGTCCGTAAATATTAAAAAATAGAACGTCATTGTGGATTAAATAAAATAATTTTAATTTACGTATTAATTAGAATGCAATATATCACAATTTAACCACGGTCTGTTATTTAAAAGTCATTTCTTGTTGCAGGGGTACCGACCTCATGCGAAATAACCAAATTATTTTTCATATTGTATAGTTTGTACTCAATTTAAAGTGTTAGTACAATTAATTTATATGCCCCAATAAATAGATCAAATAAAGTAATATTTAAATACAAAGATTTTAATGAATTTGTATTTGGTATGTTCTCATTTTGCTGTTATGACAGTCTCCACTTCTAATTCTATAAATTATAAAGTGTAAAATCGAAAACTGAATTTTTTTTTTTCGCTGATCTTATTCATATTGAGCTATTTCAAATATGCAGTTATTACAGACGCCACACGAGGGCGACATACTCCACCAACACAGCCGCTATTAAGTTCCAGTTCAGCAACCTTCGATAAAAAGACATCATATCTTTATTAAAAATCTATTGTTTTTATTTTAATGTATTTGTTCTTTATGATCGACTTTTTATAGTGTGATCCATCGAGGTTCCTGGAACCTATCCCGGTGATCAGCAGGTCCCGTGTTTGTTGTGTATTAACGTAAATGAGAAGCAGCTGCACCTCAGGTTGAAGAACAACACCCCAAAAATGAAACCGAATGCATTAGGGCCGTCTGAGGCCGGTTCACGGGCCCCTGGGTCGGTGCTGAGCCCATGGTTCAGCCGTTAAAGCGGAACAATCGACTGGATGATTGTAGGTTTTGGTTCCACTGTTAAACCCTCGAGCAAAGTTTGTACCAAAGAGGAACATAAACAACCGCAGCATGTCGGCCGCTTTTTAGTTTTATGGCTCGAAACATTTCCCTTCAATGTTAGAAGTTTGTTATTAAAATAACGCAGCGTTTTTTGATTTGATTTTTTTTTTTTGCAAAGTTTCCAAATTGTTTTGCGAAGGCGCCGTATGGACAAAAGTATCAGGACACACCTCGCAGTCGTTAAATATAGGTGTTGGATTCAGTCCTGTTGCCACAGGGGTGTAACGATAAACACCCAGCCTGGTGTTTTTAACTATATTTAGGCTTCCATCTTTGTGGAAACAATTTGGGGAAGGCCTATTTCTGCTCGAGCATGACCCTGGCTGGAGGAATTCGTGGGCCTGCGGCACACAGAGCCCACAAATCCGGCTCAACCAACATACATATTTATATATATATATATATATATATATATATATATATATATATATATATATATATATATGTATATATATATATATATATATATAAAAATATATGTATTTTGTATTATGCTAGCATTGATATAATTGTAAATAAGATGACTGAAATGATCCAAATCAATGTCAAACTGGCCAAAACACTTTATTTCAGTGGGGGTTGAATAAATTTGATCACAACTGTATATATATATATATATATATTTATTTTTATATATATATATATATATATATATATATATATATATATATATATATATATATATATATGTGTGTGTGTGTGTGTGTGTATATGCATGTATATTTAACTATAATGTATATATATGTATATTTGTAATGAATCCTAAACGTATAGAAACCCTTATAGAAACTTGCAGTGATGTCTTTCTTCACATCTGACATCACTGCACCCTCCATGAACCCGACCGAGGGTCTTTTCTGGGAGGAGCCTGCAGTCAGGTTCCGCTCCGGGGCCTCCGTGACCCCGATCATGAGTCCTCGTCACATGTCGTAGTGTAATCAGAAGTTTCTCGCGGTCACAGACTCGGCTTTGTTCTCTCGCAGCGCTCTCGGCTCCGACGGCGAGCGCCGACCACAATCCGCTTCTCCTGAAGGTTCCGTCCATATTGCAAACAAAAAAATTGGTTTGGGAGTCTGAGGTTCGGTGTCTGAGAGAATCCCTGAAAAGTTCAACCTGAACATGCGCCGGTGCCCTTCTGCCATCCCATAATAGCCGACATTAATTTACATGCTCGTACTCTTTTTTAACTTCATTCTTTTTCACATCGCTTCTCTTCTTTATTCCTCTCTTCAGTTTCCTCTCCTCACACACTACATGTACAAAAGCATTGGGACTCCCACTCTTTACACCTGCGGGGGGGGGGGGGGTTTATGATGTCCAATTTCTGGACTTTGACGACACGACTGTGTCCACGCTTCAAAAAGAACAGAAACAAAAAATGACCTGCATTTTAATATAAAAGTCTATGCTGCAAGGTGAAAAAAGAGGCCTTCCCTAAACTGTTTTTAAAGGAGTGTCTTCTTTATTCTTATTATATATTCTTGATCTATAATATACGATGTTAGCATTAAAGCCTAAACTTTAGTATTCAGTGGGCTGACGTTAACTGATGGATCTTTAGAGTTATGGAGTTATATATTCACCTCCTTACTCTCTCTCTCTCTCTCTCTCTCTCTCTCTCTCTCTCTCTCTCTCTCGTTCGTTACCGCAGGTTCGAGATCCAGCACTGAATTAGACTTTATAGGTCCTTCGTGTTTCTTCAGTCTGTAATTTTCTCACTTTTTACGTTTCTCTTGTTCGCTGGAAACAATAACGAACGTCCGATGCTCAAGATTCGTACATTATGTACAAACTGGATTCTGATTGGCCCTCGCATATCCCTTAAAATACACTAAATACAAACCTGCATATAAATAATAATAATAATAATAATAATGTTATTGAATTTGAATTTGATTTGAACTTCAGGGACTTGTAATGACCACAGGAGGCGCTAATTCTTCCTCTCATTGGCCTGAGTTATGACCGGCGGGGGGGGGGGGGGTTGTTCTGCCTCCTGGACCTTTGTCTTGAAAGGGACCTGCAAGGAAACTGCTGATGGGGTGATGACTGGTCGTCGTGGTAACGAACAGCGACCTCATCCCAGTTCGTTCGCCTCGGCACTTGTTCCCCCCGATGATGCCGGACCACCCTGCGTCGGTCCACCACGGCCAGAACCAGGACCGGCCCGTGATTACATCGGCATCCGTGGCAGGTGTCCGGGGGTGACATCAGGTCACATACGCTCAGATCTGAAGATTAGAGAGGTTGGCGCCAGGAGTGCCTGCAACCGCGCGCAGCTGACACAGAAATGTGTGTCAGATTCCACGGTGCCAGCTCGTCCTGTTCTGCGGTGACACACGTCAAGAACAACGAACCGCGAACGCAAACTAATCACTGAACGACAGCCGCGCATCGGCCATTTCAGAAGTTTCCCGTCGGAACGCCGAATCGGGAAGCTGAGCGCGGTGCGGATGCTTTAAACGGACCGTCACCGTCACCGTCACCGTCCGAGAAAAGAGACGGAAAGGAATCTCAGCAAACATTCAGATCTCACTGGAATTCAGAACCTTTCAGCATCTTTATAACCCCCCCCCCCCCCCCCCACACACACACACACACACACACACACACACAAAACCCAGCAGAGGCCTGAAAAGGCCCTTAAAGCCTAAAATTCGTGTACACGTCTATGACATCACAGAAAATAAAGGAAAGAAAACTTAAAAACACAAAAAGCACGAACCGTCCCCTGGTTCCGAGCTTTGTGGGGGAACCTTTTGCTTTGGTTACAGCTTCAGTGAATTCAGATCTGCCCCCACAGCTTCGATTGTCGGGTCTTTGTTCGTTTCTTTCCTTTGAAACCGCCGGGGACCCACAATGCACTGCTCCATCCATCAGGTGTTCTAAAGGATTTGGATCGGGGCGCCGAACATCCAGCGTTCTGTCTTTTGGCCACTTGGTTTCGGGTGGTACCTGCAGGGTGAACCTTGCCGCCCACAGTAAAGCATGGGGGCGGTAAAGCCCACAGTAAAGCATGGGGGCGGTAAAGCCCACAGTAAAGCATGGGGGCGGTAAAGCCCACAGTAAAGCATGGGGGCGGTAAAGCCCACAGTAAAGCATGGGGGCGGTAAAGCCCACAGTAAAGCATGGGGGCGGTAAAGCCCACAGTAAAGCATGGGGGCGGTAAAGCCCACAGTAAAGCATGGGGGCGGTAAAGCCCACAGTAAAGCATGGTGGTGGCAGCGTGATGATGCGGGCTTGTTTCCTTTCATGAGGAACTCAGCCCACTATGCTTTACTGTGGGCTTTACCGCCCCCATGCTTTACTGTGGGCTGAGCGTCTATTTTATTTGAGGAAACACTCAACCTTGTACTAATTTAGGAGTTTTGTGACGGAACCTTCCTCGCGTTGAGGTCCCGATCGATCCGGGGGGGTTCTAACTGACGTCGGTTCCCGGTCTCTTTGGAAACCGCCGGTTTAATAAAATGTTATGTATATGTCATAATGTTGTGTAGCAACAGTTTAGGGAAGGCCCTAATGCCCTAAGATCTGGGAAAACGAAGCCGCCTTTCATCTGGTTTGATGTCTGCGTTATCCGTCACGTCCGGCCGGTTGCTCCGGTTTGTTGGAGCCGCTGATAGCTATAATAAGTAGCTTTGTGTAAGTACTTCACACCTGAGCAATGTTCCGTCATGTTCAGCTCCTGTAATGACACCTCGCTTTTCTTTTTTATAATTTTATGGTATAATTTATAAACTCGTTATTCACATTCATTTTAACGGCAGTTAAATGAAACGCTTCACTGGAAGAAATGATGACATCATAACGCAGAAAAGCAGCGTGGAGCGCAAAATCGAGTCATTCATCATTTTAAAGTTAATCACATGGTCCTGTAATTGTGCATTTATTTAATTTATTTTATTTATCTGTGTATTCTGTATCTTTGGGGAACACGCCGAGGTGCATCGGCTCCCCGATGATCAGTTTTAGGTTCTTAAATCTGTCAATACGCTTTAAACCGTAAAACATTAGACAGAACCAGAGAACATGCAAAACCTAACGACACACTAATTAATACAAATTAAATAGAATAAACATCTTTAAATGTGAATTTATATAAAACAACACAATTAATAAACCCTGATATGAGTTTAATATCATGAAGTTGATGGTGAACAGCGTTATTAAACCTCTGATTGATTTCTCTATTTTAAGGGATTAAAGTTTTGTAGGAATTTAAAAAGTGATTTAATATTTAATGTTCTAAATGCTTTCCAAATAAAAACAACTGTGACATCACTCCTCATTAAACAATAAAAAACGTGACAAATGCAAAAATACAGATTCTAATATATTTACACGTTTTACTGTTTTATTATTTATATTGTTTTAATTTTTATATTGTTTTATTGTTTTAATGTTTATATTGTTTTAATGTTTATATTGTTTTATTGTTTATATTGTTTTATTGTTTTGTTCTGTTCTTTGTCGTTGTTTTTTAAAGCGCTTTATTAAAGAACATTGAGTTGAGTTAGCGTTACGGACAAAAGTATTGGGACACATGCGCATTAGAACTCCAGAAGCTTCGAGAACATCCCTCCCTCTGCGGCCGTAACAGCTTCCATCCCTCTCACACGCTTAGTTCTTAGTTCTTAGTTCTTAGTTTAAAAAAAAAAAAAAAAAATTAACAACAATAATATAAAAAAATAATAATAACAATAATATATATATAAAAATAGTAATAATAATAATATTATAAATAACAATAATAATAATATAAAAAATAACAATAATAATAACAATAATAACAATAATATAAAAAAAATAACAATAATATAAAAAATAACAATAATAATAACAATAATATAAAAAATAAAAATAGTAATAATAACAATAATATAAATAATAATAATAATATAAAAAATAGAATAATAATAATAATAATAACAATAATATAAAATAAAAAATATATAATAATAATCATAATAATGATAATAGAAAATTAAAAATAATAGTAATAATAATGATAACAATAATAATAATAATAATAATAATAATAATAATAATGATAATAATATGTTTAATTTATATAGCGCCTTTCCCAAAGCCAAGGTCGCTTATACAAAAGAATTCAGAAGAACATGTTTGAGCTCAGACTCCGATGTTGTATAAGAGAACTTGGCCGACAGTCTCTGTTCTAATTCATCCCCGGATTTCCATCTCATTCGTATCTTATATATCTATACACACTTGCTTTGTGACCCGGAGCTCCGTCATAGTGGATCAAAAGAGGGCCTTCCCCGAACTGTTCTCACAGTTGTTTCAGATATTTGGCACTGGGAGTCCCCAGTGCTGAGAGGAGAACATGCTAACCTGTAATAAGTTAAATGGAGAACAAATAAACAGGACTACAGAAGTTAGACAGTGATGTCATTTTTATTTGCGTTTATATGCCTTTTCATTTAAATAAATTTTATTTGTATATTTTTGGCAGCGTTATTATATAAGTATTTATTTCTGTAGTTGTATTTCCCGATCAACACAAAAATAAAAGTCATAAATCCAGTTCATAATAATGCAATCACGCAGCGATGTTATTTCTATATTAATCCTCAGTTTTATATATTATTTAGTTTGTTGATAAAACACGGATAATTTCTGAACAGTGTTTAAACGTCTGCTGATGGAACGGCTTCAGCACGGAGCTATTAACTTGACACATTCTTTTTCGGCTCATTTAAGATGTTCTGCTCTAATTACTGTGTTGCACTTGACTTCTCAAAAGACAAAAAAAAAAGTTCCTTTTTCTTTATTTCTCAAAGTGCAGGTAATTTTCTGACACACCTGAAAATGACAGCTCGCTCATTACTGTTACCTCGTTAACCTCAGGCTTAAATTAGCCTCTGTTTCCATCTGAACTCCTGTGTATTAAACAAGTAACATCAATACGACCGTTTCATTAGCAAGAGAAATTCTGATGGGCTGGTTTAGTGGTTGGCATGTTCTCCTCTCAGCGCTGGGGATTTTGGGTGGAGTTTGCATGTTCTCCCCATGTCTGTGTGAGTTTTTTTCCGGGTTCTCCGGTTTACTCCCACAGTTCAAAAACAAGGATTCAAGCTGCATTGATTGCTTTAAATTGCCCCATATAGTGTGTTTTTACGTGTGTGTGTGCACAGGGATGGGTCGGCGCCCTGTCCTGGGTGTATCTGCCCAACGCCCGAAACCTGAATGGGCATGGGGAACATACCCACTACCCCCCCCCACGTACACGTACGTACAAGATAATGAATGTTACATTTAAATATAGAAAATAAATTATATAGGCGGCATGGTGGCTTAGTGGTTTAGCATGTTCTCCTCTCAGCACTAGGGATTCTTGGTTGGAATCACCATCTGGGTGGATTTTCCATGTTCTCCCCGTGTCCACGTGGGTTTCCTCCGGGTTCTCCGGTTTCCTCCCACAGTCCAAAAACATGGATCAAGTCAATTGAGTTCTCCAAATTGCCCCATATAGAGTGTGTGTGTGTGTGTGAGTGTGTGCCCAGTGATAGGTTGGCGCCCTGTCCTGAGTGATGTCCCCCCCCCCCCCCCCCCCCCCCCCCCCCCGCGCGACCCTAATAGAGGATAAAGCGGAAGATAATGAATGAATGAAAAAAAAAATTATATAAACTTACAAACAACAGATTTAATTTGACGTTAATCCAAAAATATGTGGACAATATGTTTAGTTATGTAATGTTTTATTATTATAGGTGTGATGTCATTTCTGAGGACAGGACCTCTGTGTGTGTGTGTGGACTCTACATTGGTGAACACACACCTCCATAACTCTGAACCTGAAAACAAACATAAAGCTAAACAGCCTTGAGAAAAACAGAAAGGTCGAGTGTTGATGCAAAATCAGTGCCCTGCCTTAAAGAAGCTGCTCATGCAGGTGCGACAGGCGGGCGTCTGCATTCCTCCAGCCGAATATTATGATTAAAATATAGGTTTTTAAAATGGGAACGTATATCACGCCGTGTGAATTCGGCCTGGCCCCGTTGCGTGCGTGCGTGCGGCGCCGAGTCCGATTCCTAACCTGTGACACTGGTTTATTATTATTTTATTTTTTTCTTTCTGACTGTGGCGTGTGATATGCAAATGAGTTCTAAATTAGCTGATGAAGGCCTCGGGCGGTCGGAGCTTTCAGAGGGAGGCGTTTATGAGCCCGTCGTACAAAACCTAAACAAAATAAAGATCTTTAAGCGTGCATCCAGCAGCGTCTCGGTGCTCTCCAGCGTTTTCGTCTCTGATCGTTCAGATTTGATGGAAGTCGGGAACGAAACGCGCGTTGGAAGTGGCAGAGCGACGCGAGGCCGCACCTGAAAACGATACCCGGAATAAATGACAGCGCTCACACTTGTGTTGGTGTTGTAGCCTTGAGCTTCACATACCTTCCTGATTCTTCAGCGTTTCCCCCGAAAAATGTTGCCAGAGCAGGAAACTCTGCATCACGACGCCTTTAAACTGTTGGGTTTCAGGATGAAACTCATCTCAGTGAAATGCGAGACGCTCCGCCGGCCGCCGAGCGCCCGCTTCACAAACTTAATCCTTTAAACGAAAATCTATTAGAACAAAGACACAGGGTTGCTTTATAATTCTGTTCTGTTTATGAAACACGACGGTGGGGCTTTTGCTTCCATTCAACTTATTCATTGATTAATAGTCATTGTGTAATATGGATGGCATAAGCATGGTGGCTTTAGTGCTTTAGCATGTTCTCCTCTCAGAGCTGGGGGTCCGGGTTTAAATCCCAATCTGGGTGGAGTTTGCATGTTCTCCCCGTGTCCACGTGGGTTTCCACCGGGTTCTCCGGTTTCCTCCCACAGTCCAAAAACATGGATCGAGTCAATTGAGTTCTCTAAATTGCCCCATATAGTGTGTGTGTGTGTGTGTGTGATTGTGTGTCCAGTGATAGATTGGCGCCCTGTCCTGGGTGTATCTGCCCAGCACCCGAAACGTTCTCCCCTGGATGGGCAGGGTGCGCAACCCTAGTAGAAGATTAAGTGAAAGATAATAAAATAATTAATTATATTTAAAAAAATAATTACAAAATGGAGGCAAGGTGGCATAGTAGTTGGCACCTCCACCTCTCAACGCTGGGGACTCCAGGTTCGAATCCCAATCTGGGTGGAGTTTACATGTCCTCCCTGTGTCCGCGTGGGTTTCCTCCGGGTTCTCCGGTTTCCTCTCATAGCCAAAAAAAAATGGATTTAGTGTGTGTTTGTGTGAGTGGGTGTATCTGCCCAGCGCCCAAAAACATACTCCCCTGGATGGGCATGGGGATCCCCCCCCCCCCCCGTAATCCTAGTAGAGGATAAAGCTGAAGATAATGGCTGGATGGTTAATGCGTTTGTCCTTCGTGTGTTTTCGGCGACAGATTTTAAACTTTAAATTTAAAGCCGGGACCTTTTTTTAATGAAACGCAGTGAAGATGAGGAAACATAATTGTTTAGAAGATGACTCGGCGTCCTGCCTCTCGCCTGACGGTCGGTCACACCCGGCGTGATTTTCATACAGTACATACATCACATACTGATGCCGCCCTCGAATATTGTTTCCCTAAACAATGACTTTTGTTGCCCGAAGCAGAAGCAGTGAGTCGGGCCTCCAAAAATCTTCATCCTCCGGTTTTCTATCTGCTAATTAACTAAACGTCTCTTAAAAGCGTTAAAGGTGATACTAGGTGGCACTTAATCTAAAACTCTGAAGCATGGTGTGGGGGGGGGTGCGGGCATTTTATCAGGATGACGCGAAATGAAACTGGAAAACAATATTTTTTAAAATCTTGTAGAATTCTGAATGTGGGCGGCACGGTGCCTTGGGGGTTGGCATGTTCTCCCCTCAGTGCTGGGGTTCGAATCCCAATCTGGGTGGAGTAGCGTTGGCATGTTCTCCCCGTGTCCGTGTGGTTTCGTCCCACAGTCCAAAAACCATGGATTCAAGGTGAATTTAATTCTCCGAATTGCCCCATATAGAGTGTGTGTGTCTGTGAGAGTGAGTGTGTGCAGAGGGATAGATTGGCACCCTGTCCTGGGTGTATCTGTCCAGTGCCGGAACTCCACCCCCCCCCCCCACCCGTGACCCAAGTAGAGGATAAAGCAGAAGATGATGAACAAATGAAATCAGAATGAATATTACAACCTTATTATATTTATTAATATATTAATGGATTGTCTTTCATTCATTCATTATCTTTTGCTTAATCATCTATAGGGTCGCGGGGGGGGGGGAGGGTTCCCCACGCTCATCATCAGGACAGGGTGCCCATCTATTACTAGGCACACACACTCTATATGGGGCAATCTATATGGGGTAATCTAATTGTGGGAGGAAACCCATGCTGACATGGGGAGAACATGCAAACTCCACCCAAATTGGGATTCGAAGCTTCATCCCCACTGCCGAGAGGAGAACATGCTAAACACCAAGCCACTCCTTGATGGATTGTGATTTAGAATATTTTCAAAGCATTGAATTGAACACATGCCTCTGACCTTTTAAAACTCTTTATTCCTCTGTATCCTCGTTACTGCGCGATTCTGCAGCGGAACATCAAAATTACACTTTGTAGAACACTTTGTAGAACGGCTGGTGACCTTTTGACGTTTGGACTCTCGTGAAATGTGGGTTCTTTGGTTGCTTTTTCATTCTCTGTAGGTTTGTCTTCTCTTTTTTTTTGTGTGCATTTGTGTTTTTTTTTAAGTCTCGGCTCAGAGCCAGGGCATGAGCTACTTCAAAACAAGCGCCTGCCCTCGGGCCCGAAAAGAATCGCTCGTCAGAATGCAGATACACGGACGCATCGTTTACGGCTGACAGCAGCAGGAAAGAAATGCGCCTGATTTATGTCATTTGTAAATTAAAAACTGTCAAAGTGAAATGCGGAGGGAGAAAAAGAAATGTAACATGACTCCATCTTTATAACTTTACAAGTTTCTTACAAATGTCAGTTATTTGTACATGAATAAAATCTGTAAATAATTAATTGGAATACAGTACACGTTGCCATGGATGGCATCACTGATCATCGATTTCAAAGGTGTTTTATTAAATTAAATTTTATTAAATGGTAATTTGTGTTTTGCTAATGTAACCTGTACCATTTGGTTCCAAATCCCTGCATTAAAAAAATAATCGCCCACCTTTCTTAGAAAACATAAGATGAGTTAAGATTCTAAGATGAGTTAAGAGAAAAATTCTCAGCAGCAAGTTACATTAGACCAAGGTGAAAATGATATTTAGCAATTAAATAACTAATATTTTTTCTTTAAATAAATACAAATTTTTAATAGAAATCTATATATACACAATATATATTCTAATTTTCAGTTAGGTACAAGACATATAAAATATAAAGTCCTTTTTATGTGTTGTGTCAGCGTTTAATCATTAATTATTGCTGCTGCATTATGAATTTCATTCCGATTCATTTAGTTGTGTTTCTTACATTTACATTTGTTCATTAAGCAGACGCTTTTTTTTTTATCTCAAATATTTTTATTGGAAAAATACAATAAACACACAATCACAAAAACATTACACACGTATTCCACTTCGTCTTTTAAAACAAACTACACACACACTCAAAAAAAAAAAAAAAAAAAAAAAAAAAAAAAAAAAATTTATATATATATATATATATACATACACACACACACCTATGAATTTATACACCAGTATGTCATGTGTTAAACTCTATCAAAACAAGCCCCCCCCCCCCCCCCCATACCCACTCGGCTCACCACGACCAACCAACATACTGCTACTGTACTGCAGCAATAAAGGCACACACTATATGGGGCAATTTAGAGCATTCAGTTTACCTTGAATCTATGTTTTTGGACTGTGGGAGGGGAAACTGCAGAACCTGACTAAGAGGAGAACATGCTAACCACAAAGCCACCATGCCACCCCTTTCCCCTGGTGAGACTGAATCGGTAATGTTTCGGCACTAACCGTTCACTACAGTGATCTCATTAGCATGACTTTTTTAATTCTTTTTGTTTTCTATCAGCTTTTTTTTTTTTTTTTTTTTTTGTATTGTTGTCATCGATAAAATAAATAATATTCCGTTATTATCATGAAAAGCAGAATGCGATGTTCCGATAATGATTTCTAATTAATGCCATTAGTGGTTTAGTTTTGATGAAGTTCTGCACAAAAAGCAGCTTTTATTTCGGCGCGTTTCCCATTTCTGTCGTTTCCCCGTTTCGTGTTTCAGTCTTCACTTCTCTTATTCACACCCCGCTGTTCGCCTCCCTCACGTCTCTAAAGCGCCGCGTGTTGTGCTTCATCCCGTCTCCACCTTCTGTGGCTTGCTTTAAAAAGAAATGCACTTTAAAATGTTTTATAGGGCGGCACGGTGGTTTAGCATGTTCTCCTCTCAGCACTGGGAATTCCCGGTTCGAATCCCAATCTGGGTGGAGTTTGCATGTTCTCCCCGTGTGCGTGTGGGTTTCCTCCAGGTTCTCCGGTTTCCTCCCACAGTCCAAAAAACATGGATCAAGGTCAATTGAATTCTGCAAATTGCCCCATATACAGTGTGTCTGTGTGAGTGAGTGTGTGTTCAGTGATAGATTGGCGTCCTGTCCTGGGTGTATCTGCCCAGCGCCCGAAACGTTCTCCCCTGGATGGGCATGGAGGATAAAGCGGAAGATAATGGATGGATAAATGTAACCTTCGTTTCTGTTTTATTCGCAGCAGGTCCTCACGCTGGTGCACAGGGGCTGCAGAAGACGTGATGAAGAACAGAGACCCGTGCCATCAAGCTGTCGGTGCGAAAATACAGCAAATCAGTGCGTCAAATATCGTGAGTCACTGTGTGTGTGTGTGTGTGTGTGTGTGTGTGTGTGTGTGTGTGTGTAATAATACATGTTTACAATATTCTGGTCCTCCATATTGTGCTGAGTCAATCAACAAATGATCAACAAATCCCAATTCTTTTATATGATCATGTTCTATAACGGCAAACGCTCTGTTACGGGGACGAATACATCCAATAATAATCAATTGACCGTACAGGAAATGTCTAGACACTCTGTTTAACTTCTATTTCAATGAAATTAATTTACCATCATGATTCCTCAGCAGTGCAGACGCTGGTAAACACTATTAAAGGGGCGCTATGGAAATCAGAAGTGCAACGAGAAGCCCAACGTCAGTGTCGGACCTCACAGTGCTGCTCTGGATGAGCGTACCCATGAGGACGTAAAGCTCCCGTGAATACTGTAAGATGTAAATAAAGATTAAATCTGCGGAATGAAGTCCCACTTAGCTGTGAAGTGTATAGAAACTCTAAAGCGTACGTTATAGCTCTGGGTTCTGCACATATAGAACAGCACATTCAGGAGACGGCTCCGGAATGTGGACAGGAATCTTTTGCATTGCATTATTATAATTTTTTTTTTATCTAATAAACTCATTTATATATTCGCAAACCAATACCAGCGTTAAAGGTCACGCCAGTCCAGCTATTGTCATGAGCCAAAGATTTAAACCTTTAGATTTATGCAACGAAAGCAAAAGCTCAACAACAAAGTAATGTTACGGTACCGCCGAATGGCGAATGGGTGTGTGTGTGTGTGAGTGTGTGTTTCGGTATGTTTGGGTGTGCAATACTCAGGTATACGAGGACCGTGGAAGGTAATTGTTATTACATATTGCAAATCATAACAAAGGTTGATCAAAGTAAAGCCTGAAAAACACGCTGCACCACCAGGTGACAACCAGATCGCAACACGCTGACAACAGACCATGAACCGTCGCTGATGTGTGAATGTACACAGTCGGCTACCTCCTTAGTAATTTGCAACTTTTGATTAGAGCCATATGGCTGTGGAGCCTATCCCTGCACCCATGAAGCAAAGTGTGAGGGGCACCCCAGTCCATTGTGGAGCAAACGTATTTAAACGTGGACTCCCATCTCGGGCGTTTCGTTTTTTGTCATTACCATTTGGGTTCTTAGAGGAAACGTAAGCAGAAACAAAAGAGAACATGCGAAATTATTATACAAGTGACCTACGGCCTGCTGGGAAATCGAATACAGCGAGTGAAAGTGTAAATGTAAACATGTATGTATGTATGGTTTAGAATGTTCTCCTCTCAGCATTAGGGATTCCCGGTTCGAATCCCTATCTGGGTGGAGTTTCTATGTTCTCCCCGTGTCTGCGTGGGTTTCCTCCGGGTTCTCCGGTTTCCTCCTACAGTCCAAAAACATGGATAAAGTCAATTGAGTTCTCCAAATTGCCCCATATAGAGTGTGTGTGAGTGTGTGCTCAGCGACAGGTTGGCGCCCTGTCCTGGGTGTATCTGCCCAGCACCCGAAATGTTCTCCGCTGGATGGGCATGGGGAACCCCTCCGCGACCCTAATAGAGGATAAAGCGGAAGATAATGGATGAATGAATATATATATATATATATATATATATATATATATATATATATATGCATATGTGTGTGTGTGTATATGTGTGTGTGTGTGTGTGTGTGTTTGCTGTCTGACCTTCCATTAAGTGAAATCATTACAGTGATAGTCCTGGCTGACCGCTTCCTTTGTTGCCATGACGATGACAGATGAGCGATGGAGGAGGTGATTATGGAGTTGTGTTAGATGTAGTTTATGTTACGTTCATCACATTTCTGTGGGAGTTGATCTGTGGTGAGGTCGATGTGTTGGGAACACAGACGCAGATTGAAACGGATGGCAGGATGACGGCGTTGGGAAAGCGACGGCGTTGGGATGAACGGTCCGTTTCACGGCCTCGCTGCCGAGCGGCCGCCGCTGACTCTTCTTCTTTGTTTCTGCCTCTGATCCAGTGACTCAGCCAACAGCTCGTCGTTTTCTCAGATAAACACCCGAGTGACGTCGTTTTCTCCATCTGGATACAGCCAGGCCATTCGGGGGGGCAGATTTACTCATCACTCTGAAAAAAAACCCCACACACAATAGACCTTTAAATACGAAGCACTAAACCTGTGTGACGGTCTGATTTAGGACGAGCTGAGCGGCGCAAACACATTTCTGTAGAATGAGGCAAATAATAGCTTGTGTGCATGTGTTTTTATATACAGTATGTATGTGTGTGTGTGTGTTTATATATTTACATATATATGCTGTACGTGTGTGTGTGTGTGTGTATATATATATATATATATATATATATATATATATATATTCAAGATTCAAGAAAGTTTTGGTACATGAGATGAGAACGAAATTATGGGTCATGGACCCCGATTACCCTGTTATTTTAAAGTTATTTAAATTTTAATTTTAAAGAAGAAAATGAGAATTTTTTTATATATATTTTTTTTAAATACAAATATATATATATATATATATATATACATATATATATATATATATATATATATATATATATATATATATATATATATATATATATATATATATATATATATATGTGTGGTGTGTGTCTGTGTGAGTGTTTGTCTTTTGTGTTCTTTATATTATGTAATTTTGCTTTGGCAATTCGAATTTAATTATTGGTCCTGCCAATAAAGCTTTAGTGCGTGTGCGTGTGTGTGTGTGTGTGTGTGTGTGTGTTAATGTAGAAATGGGATAAACAACTGGTTTAAAAATATGCGGACACCAAGCGATCAGTTGTTGTTAGACGGCCTGTGCTTGTTTGTTAGTACACAAAGGGAACATCGCGGCTTAATATTATTATACAACACATATAACAATGCCGTGTTATTTTCACAGCTCGGGGGGGGGGGGGGGTAACCAAAACCCATATTATACATTATCTTAATCGTTTATCACAGTTAAGCGTGATGTATATCGATGTTCACACGGCTGTCCTTGGTTGCTGTTGGTGTGTAAGTCCAAATGAAGTTTGTTTTGGGCGCAGCGTGGGCGCGTGCCGGCTGAATTACTTTTAAATTCTTTCTGCGTGGAAGGAGACCGGGTTCGGATGTTTGGTGTGAAGGTTCTGGTTGATTATCCGAGCGACGGAGTCGTACAGCGGGTGAGATGAAAGGCGGAGGGAGGCGTATAAAGCAATAATCCAGCACTCCAGAGAAGGGAGGGGGCGGTGGATTAATAGGATCAGAAGAGGGGAAGGGAGTGGATTACAGCGAGGAGATCTGGATTATAAAATAATCCTCTCAGCGGGAAAACCTGCAACATAATTCCCAGCGTGCACCGGCTACCTACCCAACAATTTACCTACCCAACCACCCACCTCATTATTTACCTTCCTATCTACTTAAATACTCTTCTACGCATGTTTTATATATTTTTATATTTATATATTAACCTTCTTAACTATTAGATTAGATTAAGTGATGTAATGTTGAGTTTGAGTTTGTGTTTTTATTTAATTTGGTGAACCTTGAATTTAATTATTAGGAAGGGGTTCATATATTAATTAAGTATCTTTTAATTCGCATACAATTTCAAAATATTGATTATTAATAAATCAACGGCTTAATAGTGAACTATACTAAACTGCAATTGATTATGCAATTTGTTATTAAATTCAAAGTAAAGTTTACTAAAGTGTAATATATACATTATAATATATATAAATTATTATAATAACATTAATAATAATAATAATAATTATTATTATTATTGTAGGACCATTATAATTTAGTGAACTTCCTCGACATGGACCGACTCATCCAGCTGTCTGTTAATGTGTCTTCTTTGCTGCTGCGACCTTCGTGTCTTTGTGTTCTGCATAGTTATCAGTAACCTTTACTAGAACGAAGGCACTTAAGGCTGATCACGAAAATTAGAACCAATTTGTTGTATGTGTTTTGAACTGGAGTGTGTGTAAAGGTTCCGCAGGGTCACACACACACACACTCACACACACACACACAGTGATACTGCGGCGAGAAGGTGTGTTATTCTGATGAAAGCGTCGCAAATCCTGGTATTAATTCTACAGAGGACAGAAAAATACAAGCCTAGCAACACAGGACGCCCTGTGTAAACAAAGTGGAGAACAAGAGCAGATGATGAAGCTTTTCCCTCCTGTTCCACTAACCCACTTACTATAATCACTCCTCGTTTCATAATCATGATTCTCAGGTTACATCACAGAGACAGTGCTCTCTCTCTCTCTCTCTCTCTTTCTCTCTCTCTCTTTTATTTTCCTCATTGCATTTTGTTCTTAATTGCATTTAAGGAACACCATGTTTCATCTTCAAATTGGTTCTGTATTAAATAGCAGCCTGTAAGTGAGCCGGCTCAGGAATTTTCAGGCAATTTTTTTTACATTTTTATTTTATTTTTTTAAGTTGCACGTCGTCGACAACTTTTCTCACGGTTTAATTAACTCTTAATTCCCTGCATCAGTATTTATTCTTTTGCTCCAAACACCATGGTCTCTCTACTTTCAATCACTTCTGACATCCCGGTCTTTGTCTAAATAACTTAAATCATTCACAAGGCGCTGTTCTTCAACAAATTGCCGTTTCATATTTAGGAGATGTGAAACCCAGGGTTAAGGTTACACCTCGTCTTGTGCACAGTGGCAGCATCCAAATCCCTTGCCAGAATTATTAAGGAGCTTAATTACTAGGAAGAGGTTCATATATTTTAAACATACTTAAATTTTAAAATATTACATTTTAATTTTGAGTTTAAAAATGTTAAATTCTACCACTTGGCGTAAACTGGGTCCATGAAACATATATTCTTTTACTTTTCATGTACCACATGTTACGTAAATAACAATAAAGTCTCTTAAGCATTGAATTTTGAGTATCTGTTCAATTTACACACAATTTCAAAAGATTGGTTATCATTAAATCAATGGCGTAATAGTTCAAGTAAAGTGCAATAGATTATGCAGCTTGTTATTAAATCCAAATGAAAGTTTACTAAAGTGTCCAACATTGATATTATATTCATTCATTCATTCATTATCTCCCGCTTTATCCTCTATTAGGGTCGCGGTGGGGTTCCCCATGCCCATCCAGGGGAGAACGTCTCGGGCGCTGGGCAGATAGACCCAGGACAGGCCGCCAATCCATCGCTGGGTACACACTCACACACTCAAACACACTCTATATGGGGCAATTTAGAGAACTCAATTAACTTGATCCATGTTTTTGGACTGTGGGAGGAAACCGGAGAACCCGGAGGAAACCCACGCAGACACGGGGAGAACATGGAAACTCCACCCAGATGGGGATTCGAACCGGGAATCCCTAGCGCTGAGAGGCGAACGTGCTAACCACTAAGCCACCGTGCCGCCTGATATTATATTATTATTGTTAATTATTATTATTATTATTATTATTATAGGGCCTTTATGTTATAGTTATATTATTATAATAAGTGCCTTTAAGTACTGGGGATTCAGGTTAGAAACCCAATCTGGCTGAATTTTTCCCATGTGGGTTTATTCCAGGTTCTCCAGTTTCCTCCCATAGTTCAAAAACATGGATTCAAGGTGAACTGAATGTTCTAAATTGCCCCGTATAGAGCGTGTGAGTGTGTGTGTGTCTGTTTGACGGTTTGGCAGCCTTTTCCTGGGTGTATCTTCCCAGTGCCCGAAACGTTCTCACGACCCTAGCAGAGGATTGGACGAAAGATAATGAATGAATGAATAAATTATCATATTAATTATTATTATTATTATAATAAGTATCTGTGTTTTTGAAGTCAGTGTGTTTCTTTATAGAAAACAGGGACCATGTTAGGCGCAATAGGTGCAATGTTATTGTAGTTCACATTGTCGCCGCCAGAGGGCCGGGTCACGTATTGTCCCTTTAAGACTCCCTGCACCGCGGTCCGCCGCCGGGAGAGGAACGAGGCGGTCATGTGACAGGCCACGCGCTCGAAGTGGGTTACATACAGACAGTCAGGAGAGAGAGAGAGAGAGACAGAGAGAGAGAGAGACAGAGAGAGAGAGACAGAGACACAGCTTTATAGCAGCGAGCAGAGAAAGTACAGAGACCGGCTGGAAGCGGCGTGTCCGTCGGATTGGTGTGCTTCAGATTTGCACCGCGGTTCGATTCCCAAAACTTCCATTTCGTTGTTTTCGGCCCGAGTCGCTCCTTTTTTGAAGCCTTGAAGACATATATTAATCTTTTTTATTATTATTTTTTTTCGTTGAATATTTTGCTGCCTCTCCTCGTCGTCGCTAAAATGTTTGGGAGTTACGCTGTTATTTCCAGATAAGAAGATTAAGACCAACCATGAGAGGTATGCGCTGCGTTTACTTCTAAAAGTTCATTAAACGATGTTATTTTGTTGTTATTTTGTCGGAGTGTGTGGTCAGCGGCACGTCTCTGGTCGTTTGGAGCGGACTTTGTGATTTCGATGATGTTTTGACAGCCGCGGGAAAAAAAAGCAAAGCGACCCGACCCGCGTTTTAGGACAACTGTAGGCGAGTTGCTTCGGCATGTCAATCCGGCTCCGTGTCCCCTATTCGAGTGCACTACGAAGTGACCTTATAGACCACCGCCGTGCCGCCTATCGAGTGCAGTACGGTTCCGATTCGGAGTGATTCGGGACTCGGTCTGTTACGTAAGAGGAGTCTGAAGGGGACAGGAGGAGAAGCGCGGCGTGTCGCGTTGAATTATTAACGATGTTTCACAGCATGGGTTCTAAAAACACCCCGGGTGGGGTGGGGTGGGTGAGGTCGTGTGAGGTGAGGGGTAATTGTTGAGGTTTTTTTTTTTTTTTTTTTTTTTTTTTGGGGGGGGGGGGGGGGGTAAATGATTGGGTAATTTATTTAGTACTCTTGGCTTTATTCCCCTATTTGTTTAATGCACTGAGGATAAATTAAACTCTAAAGTATTTTGTAGAGCAGGTTCAAATGACAACTGTGTGTGTGTGTGTGTGTGTGTGTGTGTGTGTGTGTGTGTGAAGAAGAGAGGATGCAGAATCGGTCCTTGTTTGAAGTGTGTGATGCGTGTCAGTAGCTGCTCTATTGACCCACTTCTGTTCTGAAGGATTAAACAAACTTCACTAAATGAAGGAACCGAATGAAGCACGGCGAGCTTTGATCCTCATTCTCTTTTAGTCACAAACGTGATTTTTAAAAAATAAAAAGCTTTTTAAAAGCGATTTCAAGTCAAATAAAGATTCAATGACAGTTCTGAAACCGGTTCTGGGAAACAGCGCCCCTCTGGCCAAACAGTGAAAATGCACTTTTGTGAAAAGCCTCAAATATCAAGCATTTCATGCAGGTTTTTCTTTGTTATTAAACCTTTACGTTCATAAACAATTTCCTTATGTTAATACTTAAGTATACATCGAATTTAGAACCAAATTATAATAATAAAAAACAATTGAGGAAATGTATTATCCACGTCATTTTATTTACATTAACGTCTCGTTGAATTATTTATATTACACATTAAGGATTCCATTCCATATTATTTTGTAGATTATGTCAATGTCAAGCTTTAAGCAGTTTAACGAGACGGGGAATAAAACTGTCATCTGCATTTCGCTTAAAGGAAATCTCTTAACGACGTAAACCTGCATGCCTTCAGATGTTAAATCACTAAAATCGGGCCCATGTTTGACCCTTGGGGAACACCTCAGGTGAAGAGCAGGCCTTTACCTGTATACACTAAATGTATAACGTCGCAGACACCAGTGTATGATGTTGGTTAGTTTAGTGTTTTATGTTGTAATTTTAACGTACAGTGATTAAAATGGCTTAATTGTAAGAGCATGCAGAATGTACGGTGGGTTTCCGACGCCGTCCGCTGTAATTGTTTAACCCGTCGGCCAAGGACACGAACCTGTAGCTGCCCCGAAAAATGTTCTCACGTTTCTGTGAAGTCCACACGGCGTTCTGAGAACAAACACAACGAACCCTGCGGCTGCTTCAGACCGTCGCCTTTAACTTTGCAAATCTGTTTAATCAACAGAGATAAGACTTAATTAAAAGTGGCAGTTGTCGCATGTTTTTCCTGAAGATGTTATCTGTGTCTGAAAACCAGGAAGCGTGTTGAATTCGTTTCTTTATGTTTGAAGTTGCGTTTTTTTTTTTTTTTTTTTTTTTACACGATACTAGACAAAGTTCTTTTATCTATTACACAAACTTTAAATGTCTGTATGGCGTTGATGTTTACACAATAGAAACGGTTCTTGCAGTTGCAGAATTATTGTTAGAAAAGACGGAAACTCCTATAGAATACGATGATATTTTATATAAACTCAAAAAAAATTTTTATTTGATTTCAGTTATATGAAATAATGTTTTGTATTGACCTTAAGGTCGTACCATCAACTCGGCTACTAATGTATGTCGGGGATGTGACACGCTACACACATCTCCTATAGTCACTTTAGCAAAAATATTAACGTAACTTTTTGGTGTTAATCGATTTTTACGTCGTTATATAGATGACGTGCACAGTACGGCTGCGTGATCGAGCCGAGGCTTTTATTGTTTGTAATTCGTGCGTTGTTGTATTTTTATCATTGTGCCATGTAACACACACACACACACACATTGGAGAAGACGGCACGAGCCTAAAAAAGTTCAGGGTATAAAATCGTATAACTAAATTCAGCTGTTTTGGGTAAACACGCTTCTGAGGAACTAATAGTCAATTTAAAAATTTTCAAACCTCAGAAATATCACGAACGTCGTGTTGCGTCTCTGGACGTTAAAAAAATAAAATAAAATCAAACCCTGATTATGGGCTGCAGCAATTTTACGAGTGAGGATCCTGTTTAAAAATGAATGATATGATTTATTTATTAGGAGGCGAGCGAGTTTTTGGCACCGAATTCATGATTTTGACGGCAGTTTTAACGCAGTGTTTTTTACGAAAGAAGCGCCGTGAGCGTTGTGATCAACCCGTGAGTACAATGCTCACAGTGTTTTAATAAAGTCAGCTGGTAACGATGTTTCCTTCAGGTGACTCGGGGCTAATTACAGTGAACGGCCACGTCTTCGTTACAGCGTGGCGCTCAGGTGTCGGCGCAGTGCTGTTAGTTAAACTGAAGAAGCGAGGGTTTCATTCCGGTTTGCATATTTAATGAGGGGCGCAGTGTTTTCCACCTTCTAACTTTACCTGGTTTAAGTGAGTCAGTCTCATTAGACTCGGGTTTCGTTAATCACATGCTTATGTAGATGTGCAAAACGGGAAGTTCCCGTCCTTAAATCTGATTGGCTGAGCCGTTCGTCCGGCCGTGACATCGTCGATGATAACGCACACCCCTGGACGCCTTACATTCGTATCTATGCAAATTCGTACAATACATTATTTCCTGGTTTTTTATAAACTGCGGTCTGAATTTGCCCTCTAGATGGCAGTATGTGATTGTCAGGAAAACCAGAATCTTGTTATTCAGCGATCAGCGGACTAGATTATTAACGAATTTCAATGAACATATTTATAAATGGTTCTTTCGCCACCATGTCGTACAGTTTAAGGGTTTTATTAGTAGTATTTTTATTTTAATTTAAGAACGGCACGGTGGCATAGTGGTTTTGCATGTTCTCCTCTCAGCGCTGGGCATCCAGGTTCGAATCCCAATCTGGGTGGTGCTTGCATGTTGTCCCCGTGTCCTTTGGATTCTCCTGTTTTTGTCCCACAGTTCAAAAACATGAATTCAAGGTAAACATGCTGCTCTAAATTGCCCCATATAGAGTCTGTGTGAGTGAGTGTGCTCACAGATGTATAAAATCAAGCACATGGGGTTTGTGGAACAGTTTGGGGAAGGCCCTTTTCTATGCTGCTTTAAAGGGACAAGGCAGAGTGAGTTCTTTGTGACAAAACAAAACAAATCTATAGACAAGTTATTAACCACGTTCCCTCATCCGAACATCGGTGTCCAACCTGGCCGGAGTTTTGGCATGCTGATGATGCTGGACCGTAAAGACCTGTGAAGGTGTCCCGTCCCTGCAGCGTCCCCTTGTTAGTACGGCCTAATTACAAATCAGAGACCCTGTATTCTGAACTGCGTGGTATTTTGTCCATATGACTCCTCAGTTTCCTTGTTATTACTTATTATTATTATTTATTATGAATTATTTATTATTTATTATTATTATTGTTTATTATTATTATTATTTTGGCGTAAAGACAAACGTACTTTTCTGTTTGTTTGCGAACTCTTACGCAAACACTAACTGGAACCTTCGGAGTTCCGTCACATTCCTTCTAAAGTGCGATTAGATCGAAACAACCCGCTGACCCTGATTACCCCGGGGGGGGGGATGAGGGGGGGGGGGGGGTCATGGGTCTGCCGGACGCAGGCTTTATTAGGTTTTAATTGGATTTAGTCCTCGGCCGGAACGGGGGCCTCGCAGGTGGAGCAGACGGGACGTTCTGCTGCACTGCGAGTGGAATGTGATCGGCAGGGCCCGGTGGGGTCCGGCGGGGCCCGGCGGTGTTCCGTATCGTCTTTATCCCCCACGCAGAGCGAGGACGTTGAGAACCGCGGCCACGCGGAACCCGATCAACAAGCGCTGTGAGCGGTGCGCCACCGACAGACGAGCCCCGACTTAAATATAGTTTTACGAGCGCGTGCCAGGTTCGCATTCCCGACGTTCCGCCGCGCGTTATGCAACCCCAACGTGCGGCTCCGTCTCCAGTGCGCCCTCAGGAGGGGGAACTGCCGATTTGGGACGTGTCCAATAAGAGTGACGATGCTTTATTGAATCTCTGTAATTGAGGGTTCTGTGATCTACGGGATACATTTTAGATGTTAGAACACAGATGTCCGCTTTAGGGCAACCGGTGGACAGGTCCCTCCCAAATAGTGAAGGGGTTTTGTGGTTGAGGACATGGCCACAGCTAGTGACCGGCGTTTTTGTGACCTAAAGGGCTAAACAGTCCACCTGGGTTTCCTCCGGGTTCTCCGGTTTCCTCCCACAGCCCAAAGACATGAATTCAAGGTCAATTAAATGCTCATAATTGCCCCATATAGGGTGTGTCTGTCTGTGCAAGTGTGTGTGTGCACCTAGTGATGAATTGGCGCCCTCATGGATGTATCTGCCCAGCGCCCCGAACCCCCACCCATTTATTGTGACTTCGTTTTCATCAAAAATCTTTAAAAAAATTAAATAAAATTTAAACATAAGGACTTAGTGATTTAGCATGTTCTCCTCTCAGCGCTGGGGATTCCCGGTTCGAATTCCAATCTGGGTGGAGTTTGCATGTTCTCCCCGTGTCCGCGTGGGTTTGTTGTGGGTTCTCCGGTTTCCTCCCACAGTCCAAAAACATGGATTCAAGGTGAAACGACTGCTCTAAATTGCCCCAAATAGTGTGTGTCTGTGTAAATGAGCGTACCCAGCGATGGATTGGCACCCTGTCCTGCGTCTTCAGCATGTTTAGTGGACTTCGGCGGGTCGGTCTCGTGGAAAATGTGTCTGGGAACGGAATAACGAGGCGATGGCTGATTGGAGTTGGGTTTGAGTTGGGTTTGAGTTGGGTTTGAGTTGGGTTTGAGTTAACGGACTGAACCGGTGTTGGCGCTGCAGAGCATCTGGGAGTCGTTTGGAATCGTTCGGCGTGTGACTCACAGAGGGAAATGTGGGTCGAAAATAGAATTAATTAAATTAGAAGCGCCGAACGGCTTCTATTTCAGAAAAGTGTGTCACTGGAGCAGCGCGTCCTCAGGTTGGCGTTCGCACCACGCGGGTGTCGCTCGCGCCGACCAATCGGAGGCGCCGCTGCGGCCTGGCGCGCCAATGAGGATCCGGGAGGGCTTTGGGTCAGACGTCAGAGTGTTGCTACGGCGACAGTCCCCTCCCACGGGAGAGTGTTTCGCGGTTATATAACAGCGGAGGACAAAAAAAAAAAAAAAAAAAAAAAAAAGCTCTTTAATGTCACTCCACTCTTTTTTTTTCTTTTTTTTTTTTTTTTTTTTCCTTCTCTTCGACCTTCGACACTTAAATAATTCTTGTTTAATGCGGTTTCTTGCGCTCAGCGTTTATCGCAGCGTCCCGCCGCCTCCCGTTTGCACAGCGACCGTAAACGAGGCCCGTTAACGTCACCCCCCCCCACACACACACACACACACACACACACACAAAGAGAGCGCACACACCTAGGGCGAGTCACGTAACGGCGTAACCCCTGGACTCCAGGAGTCCATACGGCGTCTTCCGCAGGGCCACGCAGCGGTCTCACCTCTCCTGAACCGCCGGGACGAGCCGCCGGGAACTTTGGCGTTTAGATAAGCGGGAAATAAAAGGACGCCTCGTCCCCGGCGCCCGCGTTGGGGGAGGGTGGCTGCCTCGGGTGTTATGGTCGGGCGGATGGGCTTAGGGTTTTTGACGAAGGTTTTCGTATTTCTATAAACCGACTCTCGCACCGTGCAAAAGTCTGCGGACGTCTGATCGCTGCATCACACTCAATACATCCATCCATTATCTTCCACTTTATCCTCTACTAGGGTCGTGGGGGGGAGGTTCCCCATGCCCATCCAGGGGAGAACGTTTCGGGCGCTGGGCAGATACACCCAGGACAGGGGGGCAATCTATCACTGGGCACACTCACACTCTTTATGGGGCAATTTGGAGCATTCAATTGACCTTGATCTATGTATTTAAACTGTGGGAGGAAACCGGAGAACCCGGAGGAAACCCACGCGGACACGGGGCGAACATGCGAACTCCACCCAGATCGGGATTCGAACCCAGCGGTGAGAGGAGAACATACTAAACCGCCCTAATTTTTTATTTAAATTTATTATTATTATTATTATTATTATTATCTCTTTTTTTTCCTAAGATAATATTTCATTCATCCGTCCATCATCTTCCGCTTTATCCTCTATTAGGGTCGCGGGGGGGGGGGGGGGTTCCCCATGCCCATGCCCATGCCCATGCCCATCCAGGGGAGAACGTTTCGGGCGCTGGGCAGATACACCCAGGACAGGGGGGCAATCTATCACTGGGCACACACACACTCTTTATGGGGCAATTTGGAGCATTCAATTGACCTTGATCCATGTTTTTGGACTGTGGGAGGAAACCGGAGAACCCGGAGGAAACCCATGTGGACACGGGGCAAACATGCGAACTCCACCCAGATGGGGAATCGAACCGGGAATCCCCAGTGCTGAGAGGAGAACATGCCAAACCACTAAGCCACCGTGCCGCCCTTAATTATAAGTTATAAAAATGTTTGGTTTATATGCGTACAGTGCCGTATTTGTACGGTTTTGCTTTATTTGCACGCATAACTATTTTGTAAATCCAAATTTGTACCCCCTGTGGAGACGTCGGAATCTCCCCGCTGGCTGCACCGTGAATAACGACGCATGTGACAAATAAACTCGATTTAATTTAATTTAAAAAAATGTAAAAGCCAGTTATTTTAAAATGAAAGCGTGAGGTTCGTTTTTGCACGATTGCTGGTGAGGCCTTTTGGGATCGTGGTGCTTCACCGTGATTGGACGATCCACCAGATCCGCTAACGAGCTCTCAGTCGATCGTATTGTTGGCGTTCCCCCGTCTTTCTCGTCTCGTTTTGACGTAAACACGCAGGGAGTCTCAGCCGGGGGCCGCGTTCTGACGTCGCCGGGTGTATGTCAAAATATGAGTTAATTTAATTTAATTAATTTAATACAACTATTTAATACTACTATGTTCCCTATGTAGTGTATATAATTGATATAACAATTGTGGTTTGGGACACAACCGCAGAGTGGCTTATGTGCGTAATACAATAAGACGTGTCGTTAATTTAATTTGTATTCGTTATTCAGGCTGCCTTTATTGTGTGAATTGGGACACGACCGTGATGAAGGGCGTTCCGTTTGGGACGGGACCTCTGTTATACTATTATATACTATTATATATTTTTGACTAGTGGACTATTCTTGTTCCCTATGTAGTGTATATAAGTTATGGGTGTGTAATTGATATAATAATTGTGGTTTGGGACACAACCGCAGAGTGGCTTATGTGACTAATACAATTAATTTAATTTGTGATCGTTATTCAGGCTGCCTTTATTATGGGATTTGGGACACGACCGTGATGAAGGGTGCTTTGTTTGTGGTTTATAATGAGCAGATTTGGGTGTATTTCGAAATATGAGCTAATTTAATTAATTAATTTAATACAACTATGACTAGTGGACTATTCTTGTTCCCTGTGTAGTGTATATAATTGATATAACAATTGTGGTTTGGGACACAACCGCAGAGTGGCTTATGTGAGTAATACGATAAGACGTGTCGTTAATTTAATTTGTATTCGTTATTCAGACTGCTTTTATTGTGTGATTTGGGACACGACCGTGATGAAGGGCGCTTTGTTTGTGGTTTATAATGAGCAGATTTGGGACGGCACCTCTGTTATACACAGAGTCGCAGCCCCGGGGGTGCGTTCTGAAGTCGTCGGGTGTATGTCAGAATATGAGTTAATTTAATTTAATTAATTTAATACATTTATGACTAGTGGACTATTCTTGTTCCCTTTGTAGTGTATGTAAGTCATGGGTGTGTAATTGATATAATAATTGTGGTTTGGGACACAACCGCAGAATGTCTTATGTGACTAATACAATTAATTTAATTTGTGATCGTTATTCAGGCTGCCTTTATTGTGTGATTTGGGACACGCCCGTGATGAAGGGCACTTTGTTTGTGGTTTATAATGAGCAGATTTGGGACGGCACCTCTGTTATACACGGAGTCGCAGCCCGGGGGCGTGTTCTGACGTCGTCGGGTGTATGTCGGAATATGAGTTAATTTAATTTAATTAATTTAATACAACTATGACTAGTGGACTATTCTTGTTCCCTATGTAGTGTATATAATTGATATAATAATTATGGTTTGGGACACAACCGCAGAATGGCTTATGTGAGTAACACAATTAATTTAATTTGTGATCGTTATTCAGGCTGCCTTTATTGTGTGATTTGGGACACGCCCGTGATGAAGGGCACTTTGTTTGTGGTTTATAATGAGCAGATTTGGGACGGCACCTCTGATATACACGGAGTCGCAGCCGGGGGGCGTGTTCTGACGTGGTGGGGTGTTTTTGTTGCTGTTGCGCACAAGGCCCGCCGGAGTCCTTCGGCCGCGTTTGTTTACAGATCTCGCTCCAACACCTGCGGCGTGTTTTCCTTCCAAATTTTGTAAACACGCCGGCACGGTGGCTTAGTGTTTAGCACGTTCTCCTCTCAGCGATAGGGATTCCCGGTTCGAATCCCCATCTGGGTGGAGTTCCCATGTCCTCCCAGTGTCTGCATGGGTTTCCTCCCACAGTCCAAAAACATGGATCAAGTCAATTGAGTTCTCCAAATTGCCCCCTATAGAGTGTATGTGTGTGAGTGAGTGTGTGTCCAGCAATAGATTGCCCCCCTGTCCTGGGTGTATCTGCCCAGTGCCCGAAATGTTCTCCCCTGGATGGGCATGGGGAACCCCCCCCCCACCCCCTACGACCCTAATAGAGGATAAAGCGAAAGATAATGAATGAATGAATGAATGTTGTAAGCTCGTCTGTTCTCCTCGAGTGAAGGCTCTGTGTTTGGAATTTTCTCCGAATCTGTTTACCTCTGTGATCGGTGCCTAACCGCCCCCCCCCCCCTCCTCTCGCCCTCAGCTCAAATCGAAGTCATCCCCTGTAAGATCTGCGGGGACAAGTCGTCGGGCATCCACTACGGCGTGATCACCTGCGAGGGCTGCAAGGTAAGCGCTCCCATAACCATCGACGTCACGGCGCACCAGAAGTATGTGGACGCCGTCTGAACCCCACAGGCTCGTCCCTTTTAGCGGTACCGTCCCCCGGCGTCCTGCGACGCGGCCATCGCAACGTGAACCAGTGTGAGGCCTTTATAAATTGACGACGACTTTATAAATAATGACGACTCCTAAATTCCACCCGAATCAACAGACACTCCCCATGAACACTGTGACAACACTTTTCCAACTGACAAGATCTCATTTTATAATTTATAATTATTTTTTTTATTGCTATTATATTTTTTATATTTACATTTTTATACACACTGGTATATTTAATTATTAATTTCTATCCATTATCTTCTGCTTTATCCTATATAAGGGTCGCGGGAAGGGGGGTTCCCCATGCCCATCCAGGGGTGAAAGTTTCGGACGCTGGGCAGATACGCCCAGGAAAGGGGGGGCAATCTATCACTGGACACACACTCGCTCACACACACACACACACAATATGGGGCAATTTGGAGAACTCAATTGACTTGATCCATGTTTTTGGACTGTGGGAGGAAACCGGAGAACCCGGAGGAAACCCACACGGACACAGGGAGAACATGGAAACTCCACTCAGATGGGGATTCGAACCCAGCGGTGAGAGGAGAACATGCGAAACCACTAAGCCGCCCAAATCCTTAATTAAATTGTATTATTGTTATCTTTTTTTTTTTTTACTAAAGTAATATTTAAATTAAAAACGTGTTCCGTAAATGACGGTGAGCTTTGCTTGACCGTGGGGCGATCACATACTTCCGGCTGTGCGTCGCGACCTGAACCGTCCGGATGCCGACTGCAGACTCGTGACGCGGCGTGTTCTCCGTTGCAGGGTTTCTTCCGCCGCAGTCAGCAGAACAACGCCTCGTACTCGTGCTCGCGGCAGCGGAGCTGCCTGATCGACCGCACCAACCGCAACCGCTGCCAGCACTGCCGCCTGCAGAAATGCCTGACCCTCGGGATGAGCCGAGACGGTGAGATTCCAATCACAGCATCCCAACTCGTCCCCCGGCGTCCTGAGCGGAGAGTAGAGACGGGGGACGTTCTAAAGTCCAGGGTTTAATGACCGTCGGGAGGTCCGGCGTCGTGTTTTTCTTTCACAGCCAACAGCCGGGGGGGGGGGGGACCAGCCCCGTGGACGAAAGACAAATCCAGTCCAGTGATGGAGAGAGACGGAATACCTGGAAAGGAGCGTGGACGGGATACCTGTCCCCGGGAAGGATGAAAGTACCTCACCAAGATGGAGGAATACAGAATACCAGATGATCCCGCCTCACCGACGGCTCTGATTGGATGAAGTCCCGTCCATCATCTCAAACTCCTCTTTTAGGGTCGCGGGTGGGGTGGGGGGGGTTCCCCCCATGCCTATCCAGGGAAGAACGTGGACACACACTCTATATGGGGCAATTTGGAGGTTTGATAATTCTACAGTGTAGCGGGTTCTTCCATAAATACTGACCGCCTAATTAATTAAATGATTAAATAATTAAATGAAAACAGAAGACTTTCAGGGGAAGAGATTTGGGAAATCCGCAAAGAGAAACGAGGTTTCGATGGAAAACAAAAGCAGGTAGACAAGCGAGACAACATGCCCAGAATTAAGAGAGAGGACGGGGTTTAAATGCCCCATAAGCAGTGTAGCACCGACCTCATTAATATTAACACGGCGCTGTTACTTTAACACCTTTAATCTGACACGCCTGCGTTCCCCCCCACAGCTGTGAAATTCGGCCGCATGTCCAAAAAACAGCGGGACAGCTTGTACGCCGAGGTCCAGAAGCACCAACAGGGGCAGGAGTGTGTGGTCACCACCACGTCCTCCGCGGGGGGCAGCGAGGAGCCGGGAGACAACAGCCACGACGGGCAGCCCAGGACCTGCAGCCGCAGCTCCAGCTCGGCCCTGAGTGACCTCGAGGACATTGGCAACCTGCTGTTCGACTTCCCACTGACCCCCGAGGACGAGTACTGCGGCCTGGAGCTGCTGGGGAGCCACAGGACGGGCGCGGAGGCGGGCTGCTGCGGAGGCGGCGGCGGCGGCGGGAGCGGCTCATCGTCCCACAATTCCACAGACTTCAAACACGAATACCTCACGCACTCGCCGCACAGCGACGGAGTCGCCCTGATGGACACGGGTGGGTGTGACCGGCACGATGTATCCGTACATACATTATCTTCTGCTTTATCCTATATTAGGGTCGCGGTGTGGGGGGGGGGGGTTCCCCATGCCCACCCAGGGGTGAACGTTTCGGGCGCTGGGCAGATACACCCAGGACAGGGGGGGCAATCTATCGCTGGACACACACTCACTCACACAGACACACTCTATATGGGGCAATTTGGAGAATTCAGTTGACCTTGAATCCATGTTTTTGGACACTGTGGGAGGAAACCGGAGAACCCGGAGGAGACCCACGCGGACACGGGGAGAACATGGAAACTCCACCCAGATGGGGATTCGAACCGGGAATCCCCAGCGCTGAGAGGAGAACATGCTAAACCACTAAGCCACCGTGCTGCCCATTAAAATATATATATATTAAATAAATATGTAAATCTGTCAACACTGCTGCCATCTGGTGGCAAAACATAGTACTACATGCTTATTTATTCCTATTAATAATAATGTATATTTACACTTGGTTGTTTGGTGACCTCTGTACTGTGTGTGTGTGTGTGTGTGTGTGTGTGTGCGTGTGTGTGTGCAGATCTCGTCTCGCAGAGCGTGGTAAAGTCTCACCTGGAGACGAGTCAGTACAGCGCAGAGGAAGTCAAACGTCTCACCTGGAACCTGTACACAGTCGAGGAGACGCGCGTCTACCAGAATAAAGTAATTAGTAACTCGTTATTTATCGGGAGCCGTGTTATCGTCAGGTTTTGCGCGAACGTAATTCAAACTCTGCGTTGCAGCCGATGGAGGTGATGTGGCAGCAGTGTGTGGCGCATCTCACCAACGCCATCCAGTACGTCGTGGAGTTCGCCAAGCGCATCTCCAGCTTCATGGAGCTCTGTCAGAACGACCAGATCGTCCTCCTGAAAGCAGGTAACACACACACACACACACACACACACACACTTACACACACAGTCGTAACCCATCCATTATCTTCCGCTTTATCGTCTATTAGGGTCACGGGGGGGTGGGGCAGGCGCTGGGCAGATACACCCAGGACAGGATGCCAACCTATCACTGGACACACACTCATTTCACCTTGAATCCATGTTTTTGGACTGTGGGAGGAACCCGGAGGAAACCCACACGGACACGGGGAGGACATGGAAACTCCGCCCAGATTGGGATTCGAACCGGGAATCCCCTGTACTGAGAGGAGAACATGCTAAACCACTAAGCCACCGTGCCGCCCAGTCGTAACCTAATGGAACATCGATATATTACATTTATTATTAGAGAGGTGTGTGTCCTGGCCGTGGGGGACGCGGTGCGTACGTTTATCAAAGCGATGCAGTCAGCCGGGTTCAAATTTAAAAAAATTTAAAATTTAAGTTAAAATTTAAAATTTAGTTTTTCCAATAGAGAATTATCTAATCCTAAAATTTGAGGCATGATTAGAGGGGTGAAGCAAGAGTGCCATCACTCTGCGATTTAAACAGACCGCTCTGGCTGCCGCCGGCTCCCACTCTAGTGAATTTCGTTTTCGTAGCTAAAAATTTGCCCGAGTTACGTGAGCGCAAAAATCGCCGTGATGCAAAGCGAATGGGAATTTCGACTCGGGAACATCTCGGGAACGGGGCGACCGATTCCTCAGACGTGTATAATTCGAAAATCGCAGGAAATAAGATACAAAAATGCTAAAATAATAAAAATTGGATATTGATAGTGCGATTACCATATATGGTAATCGCACTAATTAAACTATGATTACGGTCAATTTTCAAATTTGATTGATTACAATTGGCAATGAAATGGCAGTCATACATGATTATGTCATTATAAAATATACGAATGTATAATTATACACTATAATTTATTCTGTGGCGGCACGGTGGCTTAGTGGTTTAGCATGTTCTCCTCTCGGCGCTAGGGATTCCCGGTTCGAATCCCCATCTGGGTGTAGTTTGCATGTTCGCCCCGTGTCCTCGTGGGTTTCCTCCGGGTTCTCCGGTTTCCTCCCACAGTCCAAAAACATGGATCAAGTCAATTGAGTTCTCCAAATTTTCCCATATAGAGTGTATCTGTGTGAGTGAGTGTGTGCCTAGCGATGGATTGGCGCCCTGTCCTGGGTGTATCTGCCCAGCGCCCGAAACGTTCTCCCCTGGATGGGCATGGGGGAACCCCTATATGTAGGATAAAGCGGGAGATAATGAATGAATTAATTAATTGATTCTGTTGCTTTAAAGCAGGTGTTGTGTTTTTATTGTACGTTGTGTAACGCATGTTCCCCGCGGTTCTGCAGGCTGCCTGAGCGTTCTGCTGATCCGTCTGTGCCGGACGTACAATTCCGTCAACCACACGCTGCTCTTCGACGGCAAGTTCGCCAGCGTCCAGCTCTTCAAAGCTCTGGGTACTGTGTGTGTTTTTTAATCATAATAATAATAATAATAATTTTAATAATAAATATTAATCATTTTTGGGTTCTGCAGTTATACAGCAGCCGTGTTTTGGCGTGAAAGTGTGAGGCAGGAATGTCTGCGTGCGCGGAACCGAGTCGGACCGGTGCGGCGAGTAGTTCTATGGAACACGCACGCTATAATTAATTTAATTACATATTCAGCGTCGGGAACTTTTTAATTGGTTTTGTTGCAGCTCATGATCAAAGCGCCGGTTTTGGCACGGTCGGCACATTCTTCACTCTGCAACACTTTCTACTGAAACTTGCGCGCGCACGCCGCGGTGCGAACCGGCTGTGAGTGAGGTGTGAACTCGGGTTCGACGCAATTTTATTGACGACCAACGCGATCAAATCAGTCCAGTGTAATACCACATTTAGCTATTCATTCAGTATATTATTATTATATATTTATATTATTATATATTATAATAATAGAAATAATAATATAATTATAATAATAGGAATAATAATATAATTATAATAATAGAAATAATAATATAATTATAATAATAGAAATAATAATATGATTATAATAATAGGAATAATAATATAATTATAATAATAGAAATAATAATATAGTTATAATAATAGGAATAATAATATAATTATAATAATAGAAATAATAATATAATTATAATAATAGAAATAATAATATGATTATAACAATAGAAATAATAAAAATAATATATATAATAATAGACATAATCATACTATAATTATAACAATAGAAATAATATAATTATAATAATAGAAATAATAATATAATTATAACAATAGAAATAATATAATTATAATAATAGAAATAATAATAATATAATTATAATAATAGTAATAGTAAGTACAATAATAGAAATAATAATTATTAATTATAATAATTAATTAATATTGAATCAATAATAATAGTTAATAATTAATCAATTATTATACTTAACAATTAGAATCATAATAATTATAAGAATAGAAATGGGATTGGATAATGGAACTTGTTGCCGCAGCGCTTTGGTTTCGTGTTTAAAATCAGGTCTCTCTTCCGTAGCGCATAAAGAACGCGTTTTAAACCGCAGGTCCGGTTGATGAATGACGTTTCTGCGTTCTGCTTTCTGATTGGTCGCGCAGGTTGTGATGATCTGGTCAACACGGTGTTCGAACTGGCCAAGTCCATGAGCCGCCTGCAGCTGAGCGACGAGGAGATGGCCCTGTTCAGCGCCGCCGTTCTCTTCTCTCCAGGTACTCGTGTGGGACATGTGGAGAACATGTTAATTAATCCCCGATGTGACGAGCAGAAACGAGCGCGCACGCTGCGCGTGGAATTCAATAACGAGCCGTAAATCCGCCGCTTAATGACCTGAACTAATGAGCTCATTAAGAGACTTTAGAGATGCGCCGTGCTTTTGTGTTAAAGTGCCGACTGAAGGACTTGACGTGTGTGTGTGTGTGTGTGTGTGTGTGTGTGAGAGAGAGAGATCTGGACGTTTTGTAACCGCAGCATTGCGTTTGTTTGGTTCCGCAGATCAGCCGTGGCTGACGGACAGGCAGCAGGTCCAGAGGCTTCAGGAGAACGTTTACCAGGCGCTGCAGCGCTGCGTGAACAGAGGGGGCAGCACCGAGCAGAAGCTCAGCAAGGTGATCAAACACTTCATTTCAGCAACATCAGCACAAACGGAGTGACGTACAGACGCAAATCTCAATGACACATCATTATTAACTAATGTTTTTTATTTATTTAAATACAAATTAAATTAAATTAAATACAAAGTGTTAGAGTGGCAGCACAGTGGCTTAGTGGTTTAGCATGTTCTCCTCTCAGCACTAGGGATTCCTGGTTCGAATCCCCATCTGGGTGGAGTTTCCATGTCCTCCCCGTGTCCGTGTGGGTTTCCTTCAGATTCTCCGGTTTCCTCCCACAGTCCAAAAACATGGATCAAGTCAATTGAGTTCTCCAAATTGCCCCATATAGAGTGTGTCTGTGTGAGTGAGTGTGTGTCCAGCGATAGATTGGTGTCCTGTCCTGGGTCTATCTGCCCAGCGCCCGAAACGTTCTCCCCTGGATGGGCATGGGAAACCCCCCCCCCCATCATTCACTTTCATTCAATGAATGAATGAAAGTGAATGATCCTGAGGTCGATACCTTGGCAGAGCGTATGAGCGCTTTTGTATGTTCTCTACATATGGCAATGTGGGTCCGCTCCAGTTCAGAAACGTGCGTGTAAATAAATTAATGATCAATAAAATAATAAATAATTATTTATTGATTATAAACAATAAATAATTGTATGTTAATTCAATAATAATTAGAATAATCTTCTGCTTAATCCTCTACTAGGGTTGTGGGTTCGGGGGGGGGGGGGGCACACATGCACATAAACACGTACTATATGGGGCCATTTAGAGCATTCGCTTTCACCTTGAATCCATGTGTGTTTTTTGGACTGTGGGAGGAAACCGGAGAACTCGCGCGGAAAACCCACGCGGACACGGGGAGAACATGCAAACTCCACCCAGATTGGGATTCGAACTTGGAATTCCCAGTGCTGAGAGGAGAACATGCTAAACCACTATGCTGTGCCCACATTAGAACGTGAATAAATGAATAAATAAAGCGGTGAATCGGTTGCTGGCCCCGCAGCTGTTCTTAATAATTCAGACCATAATAACGTCTCTCGATGTGAATGGATGATTGACGCGTCTCTTTGGCCCCGCCCACCTTCAGATTCTGGCCAAGCTTCCCGTCATCAAGTCCATCTGCAGCCTGCACATCGACAAGCTGGAGTTCTTCCGCATGCTTCACCCCGAGACGGCGTACAGTTTCCCGCCGCTGTACCGCGAGGTGTTCGGCAGCGAGAGCGCCCTCCCCGACTCCACCTCCTGAGAGGACAGAGGACACCGGGGAACCACGGCACCCACAATCCTGCACGGAACACTTTAGCCGAACACCGGTGCGGAACTCGGCGGTCCTGCGGTGGACGTGCGAGCGATGGACACACGTTTTAAATCTTTTTTTTTTTTTTTTTTTTTTTTTTTTTGGGGGGCTGTCTGAGTCACTAAAGAGTCATAACGAGTCGCCGTGACGACCCACGCCGGTTGCTATGTGGGGTGCGGTTCTATCGGTTTCGTCCACGGCGGCCAAGAATACGGGAATTGAAATGAAGTCCAGCCCGTATTCACTCTGAATCCATTTCTGAGGTCACGGCGAGGGAAAAAAACAAACAAAAAAAACAACAAAAACCCCTTTGAGTGGCAACACGAAGCCCCTCCCCCCTTATTAACATTCAGACTCATTACTGCCACGAGCTGATGACGAGACATAGGACCTTAATTACACTTGAGAGACACTCCTCACTCACGGATATGCAACGTTTACATTTGTACGACAATAGAACACGCCGGCAAAACGATCCCACGATGCACCTCTCCTCTCCGTCGTCATGACGATTTAAATGTCACATGGGCGAGAATCGAATGTACGCGTTTAGAAATCAAGTGCACTAACTTTTGAACACTAAGGTTTTGAAACCCGCGAGATTCGGCATGAATGTACGATCCCTCGTTCCCCCACCGTCGCCGCCGGCGCCTCTGATGTCACAGGGACCGGGGCGCCACCCGGTGGTCCCGAACACGGTCCTGGTTCTGATGCAAATACCACTAAAGACTGAGACAGCAGAGCGCGGTGTTTATATTTCTGTGTAAAATCCGGCCTCGCCTCGGAATCTAAACCCTGTATATTTATACTCTGAACAGAGCGTGAGATTTTAAATAGTTCTATTTTTTTCCGGATTTTGAAACACTATTTTTGGTTGGAACCTGTCGTGCAGAAGGGCACTTTGTTATGCAGAAAATGTTTTAAATATGACACTGTCAAAAAATATGATATATATAATATATTTATATATATACGTATGCAACATTTACATTTGTACGACAATAGAACACGTCGGCTGTGCAAATTAATCCCACGATGCATCTTCCCTTTTCATGTAAATGTCACATGGGCAAGAAAGAATGTACGCTTTTAAAAATTAAGTGCACTAATTTACAAACCCTAAAACCAGGTGAACAGAACATCAGTTTGTGTGTGTATGTATGTACATGTGTGTGTATATATATATATATATATATATATATATATATATATATATATATATATATATATATATATATATACACACACACACACATACATGTGTGTGTATATGTATGTATTTATATATGTATTTGTGTGTATGCGTATATATATATATATATATATATATATATATATATATATATATATATATATATACACACACACACACACACATACATGTGTGTGTATATGTATGTATTTATATATGTATTTGTGTGTATGCGTATATATATATATATATATATATATATATATATATATATATATATAATGTGTGTGTGTGTGTATGCATGAATACAAAACTGCTTCTGATGTAAAAGATGAAATGGAAACACTTTAAAGACAGCTTCGGTACAAACAGTTAAAACAAATGTTTACAATTAAGTTCTCCGTTTTAGAACTGGCAAAGCAACATAGGTTCGGCAGGCCCATCAAATACTAATAATAGAGACAGTTTGCTTTCTCTAAAATAAATATATTTTTTAATTGTACGCTGGTTCTTGTAATGAATGAGTCGCAGCGGTCAGCCGTCCTGTGGCGGCGATCGCACGCAGGGTAGCACTTAGTGATGCAAAAACAAGCAGCAGTGCTGATTCTGAGCCACGGCTACAGGTTTACCAACAGATTTAATGCATTTCACGCCGATCATGAATCGAAAGTCAAACTCAACGTTGAATTCTTTCTAAATCTGGAACTTAGCAGGTTCTAAATATGGAGGAGGTCATCTGAGGTCATCGTGTTGGTGTGTGTTTGTATGTATGTGTTAATAAATCACACGGGCGTGCAGATAAAACCAGCTGATTAATGAGAAAACGCTGTTAGAGTGACCTGATGAGCACCAGCTGCATCCAGATCATCTTCGTTCTCTTGTTTACTGTTTCATCAATATGCAAATCTTCACATTTCTTTGATGTTTCGCACTTCAAAAGACCTCTGTTCATAAAGAGTCTGTTAAATATTGGCTGTGAGCATCTGGACGAACTGGCTGTTTCAACCAAGTGTGTTCATTACTGTGTTTTTTTTTTTTTCCCCAAAAAAAATTACACACACACACACATACTCAATATTTTTTTTTTGTCTTTGTAATTTGTCTAATTCTGATTTAGTCACTGCTGTCCATTTCATCCCCTAATTTGCTTACCGAGTGTACGTGCTTTCTATGAGAATATACTTTAATTTTGTATGTTCAGATATTTTTTTAAAGACAGTCTTCTGCTTTCTTCTGTTTTTTTCTGGGTTCGCTGTTTAAAATGCAATCAGATTTAAATAAGTTTAATTTATCGTGTACATAAGTTCTAAAGATAACTTTAATAATTGTAAATAAAAGTGGTGGATTAAAAGAGGAAATAAAGAATTTTATGAGTATCATCACGTGCATTTCCGATTTTTATTTTACACCATGCAAATAATACAGTGACTTTTAATACATTAAACTGAGCAAAAACCCAACCGAGTAAATACAAAGAATCGTCAAGACGGTGTTTTGCTGCCATCGTGTGGTCAATGTCTGCAATGACATGATTATGTCCTGTACACACAAAGAGCGAAGCGTAGAGAATTTAACGCAGGTTCTAAAATGCAGGTCGCACTTTGTAGACAGATGTATTTTTAATTGGTTCTCATTTATGCAGCTGTAACAACTTTCACTCTTTTTGGAGTTTATCGTATTTTGTCGATCTATCGCTGGGCAGTTGTTAATTTCATTTCGTATATTATTTATTCTAACTCGGTTTACGTAGAAATCGTTTTTTCTTATTTTCCTGGTTTCATGGTTTCAAGGTCAATTGAATGGTCTAAATTGCCCCATATAGAGTGTGTGTGTGAGTGAGTGTGTCTGCCCAGTGATAGATTGCCCCCCTGTCCTGGGTGTATCTGCCCAGCGCCCGAAACGTTCTCCCCTGGATGGGCATGAGGAACCCCCCCCGCGACCCCAATAGAGGATAAATCGGAAGATAATAAATAATGAATTGATTTTTTAATTTTAGTTAAAAATTCGGGCAGCACGGTGGCTTAGTGGTTTAGCATGTTCTCCTCTCAGCCCTAGAAATTCCCGGTTCGAATCCCGATCTGGGTGGGGTTTCCATGTTTTTCCCGTGTCCGTGTGGGTTTCCTCCCACAGTCCAAAAAGATGGGTTCAAGATAGATTGAATGCTACAAATTGCCCCATATAGAGTCTGTGAGTGTGCAGTGATAGATCGATAGATTGGCACCCTGTCGTGGGTGTATCTGCCCAGTGCATGAAACGTTCTCCCGTGGTTGGACATGGGGGAACCCTAGTAGAGGATTAAGCAGAAGATAATTCATTCATTCATTATCTTTTGCTTTTATCCTATATTGTGGTCGCGGGGGGGGGGGGGGTTCCCCATGCCCATCCAGGGGAGAACGTTTCGGGCGCTGGGCAGATACACCCAGGACAGGGTCCCAATCTATCGCAAGGGCACACACTCACTCACACACACACACACTCTCTATATGGAGCAATTTGGAGAACTCGTATGACTTGATCCATGTTTTTGGACTGTGGGTGGAACCCGGAGAACCCGGAGGAAACCCACGCGGACACGGGGGGGAAAACATGGAAACTCCACCCAGATGGGGATTCGAACCGGGAATCTCTAGGGCTGAGAGGAGAACATGCTAAACCACTAAGCCAGAAGATAATGAATGTATTAATTATTATTATTTTTTTAATTTAAAAATTAAAATTAAAATTAAAAATTAAAAATTAAAAAATAAAAAGATCAGAGGATGAGTGTCACGCGGATGATGTCCTCTCTCCGTCCGCCTGTAGATGGCGCCAGCGTCATCCTTTTCACAGGGTTGGCTTTTGGGTGCTCTGCGCATGCGCAGACAGGGACTCGCGGGTCGGTACCGCTAGCTCAGGGTTTTTCTCTCGGTTGCGGGTTTCTCGGTTTCTCGGTTTTCTCGGTTTCCTCGGTTTTTTTTTCGGTTCTTGTTGTTAAAGCGCAGAGTGTTGAGGGTTTCTTGGCGGTGCTTTTTGTGCACGGCGCGGTCAGGAGGCTCGGCGGCGCCGGTAACGGGCAGTGTGACGGCGGCGGGACGCCGGACGCTCGAATGCGGAGCCGCTTCTCTTCACTTTAACGATCAACTTTCATCACTTTAAACTTCACCTTTAAAGCGACCCGGACCCGGGACTAAACATGTCTGTCGCGGGACTAAAGAAGCAGTTTTACAAAGCCAGCCAGGTTTGAACTTTAACTTCACTCTTTTATTTATTTATTTATTTAATTTATTTTATTTTATTTTATTTAGTTGAAAGTTGCTGCTGCGTTTTTGTTCATCGCTGTGTTTTTCAGAGCGGCATTCAAAAAAAAAACCCACAACATGCAACGTTTCAGACATAAATCAGGTTAAAGTTTCTGTAAAGGCTTCATCTGCGGGCGTCCTGTTGATTTTGGGGGGTCGGGTTGCCAGATCCGATACTTAGAAGTTGGTTTGAAAACAAAACCGTATATTATGTAAGTTTATTTATTTGTTACGCCTTAAATATTTATTCATATTATAGTCGTCCGTACACTGGGGGGGGTGTGTGTGGAGGGGGTTCCCCATGCCCATCCAGGGGAGAACGTTTCGGGGCACTGGGCAGATACACCCAGGACAGGGGTTGGCAATCTATCGCTGGGCATACACTCTATTTGGGGCAATTTAGAGCATTCATTTTACCTTGAATCCATGTATTTGGATCGTGGGAGGAAACTAGAGAACCCAGAGGGAGTGTTCACACACACACACACACAGATACTATATGGGGCAATTTAGAGGATGCAATTTACCTTAAATCCATGTATTTGGCTCAAGGGAGGAAACTGGAGAACTCAGAGGGAGTGTTCACACACACACACACACACACACTATGTGGGGCAATTTAGAGGATGCAATTTACCTTGCATCCATGTATTTGGATCTTGGGAGGAAACTAGAGAACCCAGAGGGAGTGTTCACACACACACACACAGATACTATATGGGGCAATTTAGAGGATGCAATTTACCTTAAATCCATGTATTTGGCTCAAGGGAGGAAACTGGAGAGCTCAGAGGGAGTGTTCACTCACACACACACACACACACTATGTGGGGCAATTTAGAGCATTCGATTTACCTTAAATCCATGTATTTGGATCATGGGAGAAAACTAGAGAACCCAGAGGGAGTGTTCACACACACACTCTCTCTATATGGGGCAATTTAGAGGATGCAATTTACCTTAAATC
>JAFMOC010000379.1:12500-25000 GCA_019802505.1 Corydoras sp. C115 | reverse complement strand
GTATGACCAAATACGGGCGCGACCTCGGCGAGGAAACCAACTTCGGTGAGTCCGCAGAATCATCCCGGTTCCCGTCCGGTGTCCCGACTCTGATCACGTGGAGTTCGGAGCCTTCGAGCTGCCGTGCAAAGCCGAATTCTTTAATCCGAATTTAATCCAGAATTCTTCAGGGTTTGAACTGTAGAACTGAGGAACCGCCGTGTCTCCGCCCAAAAGGTCAAATGTTTTTTGATGTGCAGAATGTTTATGATCATAATATATCCAGTTGCTGCTGTCGGGCCCTTGAACAAGGCCCTCGGGGGCATCCACATCAGAAATGATGACTATGATTTAAAATTTTTAAAATTTGATCACTCACAATCTTTTAAATTCTGATTCCGAGGTTTTTGCGAATCCTTGTCCGTAGGTGGCGCTCTGGTCGACGCAGGCGAGAGTATGAAGAGACTCGCTGAGGTGAAGGACTCCCTGGACATCGATGTGAAGCAGAACTTCATCGACCCCCTGCAGGGCCTGTGTGACAAAGAGCTGAGAGAGATCCAGGTGGCGCCCCCATCCAAAAATCATCACACCCCGAATAAAATCCTTACATACAATGCTGTCAACTAATTAAACCAACGACAATAATATAAATAAATAAATAAGGGTTTAGCATGTTCTCCTCTCAGCTCTGGGGATTCCCGGTTCGAATCCCAATCTGGGTGGAGTTTCCATGTTCTCCCCGTGTCCGCGTGGGTTTCCTACGGGTTCTCCGGTTTCCTCCCACAGTCCAAAAACATGGATAAAGTCAATTGAGTTCTCCAAATTGCCCCATATGGATTGTGTTTGTGTGAGTGAATGTGTGTCCAGTGATAGATTGGCGCTCTGTCCTGGGTGTATCTACCCAGCGCCCAAAACGTTCTCCCCTAAATGGGCCCCTAACCCTAATAGGATCCCCCCCCCTGACCCTAATAGAAGATAAATAAATAAATAGTAAATAAATAAACGACAAATTCCAGTAAAAGTTTAGAGGGGTATTTTCTGGCAGACTGTGCAGCGCGTGTTCTACATCCTCGGGCGTTGTTGAGTGTGTCGTGCTTTGATCTGTGTGTGATGCAGCATCACCTGAAGAAGCTGGAAGGACGGCGGTTGGATTACGACTACAAAAAGAAGCGTTTGGGGAAGATCCCCGATGATGAGGTCAAACAGGCCCTGGAGAAGTTCCACGAGTCCAAAGAGGTGACGGAGATCAGCATGTACAACCTGCTGGAGACGGACGTAAGAACTTCTGTATCTCTGTGGTGGGGGTTCATGTTGTTATTGATTTATAAACGAGTAATAAACCAACAGACGTCACGGATTTCATACAGAATTCAACAAAATAAAGAAATCGGGCAGATCGCAATAAAAAACCAACCGCCTCTCTGCATTTTCATTTAAATTTTATTCATTTTATTAAATGTATTAACTATTTCGTTAATGCATAATAATTGGCTGCAGAATTTTGAAGACGCGTCTTCGTGTTAGTATTAATTTCACAAACGTCATCTTGGTTTGCTCCGTTTCTGGTGCCGCAGTAGTTTGGTCAGTTCGTGGTCACTTCAGCAGGTCTGTTTTTCTGAATCTGCTCTGTAAGAAGATCCACCATCTCTTTCTCGGCCTCACGTTCGGACCCGCGGCGCCACCTTGTGGAGAACTGGCTCGAATGTGTTTTCAAACCTGCAACCTTTAAGTAACGTTAAAAAAAATCCAAAGGTGCATCATAATCACGATTCAGTGACGACGAGCCGTCTGCACATTCCTCTGATCGGATTCTCAAAACTAATAATGAAATTATTGAGTGCAGGAGGTAGATGGGTAATTATTTGGGGGGGGGGGGGGGTGCTGATGCATGCAGGAGCTATTTATTAAGGGTGTGTGTTGGTGGGTGTGTATGTACGGTAGGTAGATGGGTATTTATTAGGGGTGTGTGTGGGTGGGTGTGTGTGTACGGTAGGTAGATGGGTATTTATTAGGGGTGTGTGTGGGTGGGTGTGTGTGGGAGGTAGATGGGTATTTATTAGGGGTGTGTGTGGGTGGGTGTGTGTGGGAGGTAGATGGGTATTTATTAGGGGTGTGTGTGGGTGGGTGTGTATGTACGGTAGGTAGATGGGTATTTATTAGGGGTGTGTGTGGGTGGGTGTGTGTGGGAGGTAGATGGGTATTTATTAGGGGTGTGTGTGTGTGTGGGAGGTAGATGGGTATTTATTAGGGGTGTGTGTGGGTGGGTGTGTATGTACGGTAGGTAGATGGGTATTTATTAGGGGTGTGTGTGGGTGGGTGTGTGTGGGAGGTAGATGGGTATTTATTAGGGGTGTGTGTGGGTGTTTATGTATGGTAGGTAGATGGGTATTTATTAGGGGTGTGTGTGGGTGGGTGTGTGTGGGAGGTAGATGGGTATTTATTAGGGGTGTTTGTGTGTGTGGGAGGTAGATGGGTAATTATTAGGGGTGTGTGGTTTAATGGGGGGTGTGGGAGGTATATGGGTATTTATTAGGGGTGTGTGTGGGCGGGTGGGTAGGGTAGTGTGCATTGGAGGTAGATGGGTGTTTATTGGGGTGTGTGTGTGTGTGTGAGAGAGCGGGTGTGTGTGTGCTGGAGGTAGATGGGTATTTATTAGGGGTGTGTGTGGGTGGGTGGTGTAGTGGGCGTTAGAGCTAGATGGGTATTTAATGGGGGGGGGATGCAGGAGGTAGATGGGTATTTATTGGGGTGTGTACGTGTGTAACCTCCGTGTTGTGTGTGTGTGTGTGTGTGTGTGTGTGTGTGTGTGTGTGTGCAGATCGAGCAGGTGAGCCAGCTGTCATCTCTGGTGGAGGCTCAGCTACAGTATCACAGACAAGCTGTACAGATCCTCGATGAGCTCTCAGACAAACTGAAGGACAGGTGTGTGTGTGTGTGTGTGTGTGTGTGTGTGTGTATGGGGGGGGGCTGTATCTGTGGACAGGAATGTAAAGTTTTAGGGTTGGAGATGATGAATTAAAGGATTATTTATTTGTTGTTGTTAATATCGACGTGTGCGGATGTGTGTGTGTGTGTGTGTGTGTGTGTGTGTGTGTGTGTGTGTGTGTGTGTGTAGGATTTGCGAGGCTCAGACCCGTCCGCGGAAAGAGTACATCCCCAAACCAAAACCCGTCTTCGACTTCGGAGAGATCAACAACCAATCGAACGGAGGCTTCGCGCCCGCCGCGGCCCCACCCCCTCGCAGCGCAGGTGAGCCCCGTTCGGTTATAGGTCACGGACAAACGCAGAACAGTTCTTATCATTTTAGAAACCTTTAAACCCAGAGCCGCCTCTGCTGACGACTTTAACGTGGTGTTTATTAATCGAGGGGGGGGGGGTTCCCTCCGCTCTGTTTGGGTTTCTGTCTGACGGTCAGTTGATGAAGGAGAGACAATACACTCAGTGTCTGCGCTCGCGTCTCGGTGGCAGGGCGCGACAAGACCGCCAGCCGCGCCCGCGAGCGTACGAAGACCCGACGAGCCGCCAATCGACGTCAATCAGTGTGTGTGACTGTGTCCTATTCTGTTTTACCCCCCACCCCACCCCACCCCACCCCATCCCACCCCCCTCTCCTGTGACCTCATCAGATCCCTCAATCAGGCGCCTCAGGTCAGCCTGGAAACCCAGATTCAGTGAGTCCACGGCCTGTGTGTGTGTGTGTGTGTGTGTAACAGTGTGTGTGTGTGTGTGTGTGTGTGTGTAACAGTGTGTGTGTGTGTGTGTGTGTGTGTCGTGATGTCACAGTTGGAATGCGAAGCTGCACGCAGGGATGTGGCGTTAGAACCAAACGAGGGGTCGCATCTTTAAGAAACAACTCCAAACACATCGTCTCTTCCGCGAACACCTGATACAAAATAAATAAATAAATAAAAAGGCCCGGGGTGGGGGGGGGGGTGCGGGATAGGATAACGATCGTTAGTTTAATAATTTACAAGTTCTCATTTGTTAGCCGCATTTAAAAGCGCCTGTTGAATGTTTAAGTGTAGAACAGGGTTCCGTCGAAGGAGCACGTCGTCGTGATGTCATCACTCAGCAATCGTCCCCTTGTTTTGTATTTCGTTAGAAGTATGGGCGCGGTGGTTTAGCATGTTCTCCTCCCGGCGCTGGGGATTCCCGGTTCGAATCCCGATCCGGGTGGAGTTTGCATGTCCTCCCCGTGTCCCTCCGGGTTCTCCGGTTTCCTCCCACAGTCCAAAAACATTGATTCAAGGTCAATTGAATGCTCCAAATTGCCCCATATAGAATGTGAGTGTGTGGCCAGCGATAGATTGGCGTCCTGTCCTGGGTGTATCTGCCCAGCGCCCGAAACGTTCTCCCCTGAATGGGCATGGGGAACCCCCCCCCCACGACCCTAATAGAGGGATTATGGATTATGAGTTGGATCGTGGGGCGACATGGTGGCTTAGTGGTTTAGCATGTTCTCCTCTCAGCGCTGGGGATTTCCGGTTCGAATCCCAATCCGGGTGGAGTTTGGATGTCCTCCCCGTGTCCGCGTGGGTTTCCTCCCACAGTCCAAAAACATGGATCAAGGTCAACTGAATTCTCCAAATTGCCCCATAGAGTGTGTCTGTGTGAGTGAGTGTGTGCCCAGCGATAGATTGGCGTCCTGTCCTGGGTGTATCTGCCCAGCGCCCGAAACGTTCTCCCCTGGATGGGCATGGGGAACCCCCCCCCCAGCAGAGAGATTTTTTTTCTGCAGCTGATGTTTAATTTTACTCTTGAGTGGAAATGTTCTGGAATTCTCGTTAAAAGAAGATGAAGCGCGGGCCAAGAACCGGCAGCGTTCGGAACGTTTAAACAGATCTGCTCGTCCCGCAGCGTGCGTTCAATCTGCGGTGTAATTAAACTCGTCAGTCGGGACTCGTCAGGACTGTTCCGTGGGTTCGAGCTGCTCGGTTCTGTACTAACGCCGTACTAACTCTGAATGTGGTGGATCCTAAAGCCTGCCCTCTGACCCGCACCGCCTGCCTCTGATTCATCAGCTGAGCTCCGCTGAGACGTTCCTGATGATTCCAGAGAAGAGCTTTAATGAATTCTGTGGAATTAAGTTCTCGGTACCGCTCGCTCGGCCAGACAGAACATATGAAAGTAGAGCGTAGAGTTAAATGTGGAGGTATTTGATTAGGTGGTGGATTTGGAGTGTAGCCATGGCTCGGCAGATGTCGTTCCAAGCCTTGTGTTTGAGAACATCTGCCAGAAGAGCCAACTGGAAATACTTAAAGGAAGATCTCTCTCTGTCTCTCTGTCTCTCTGTCTCTCTCTCTCTCTCTCTCTCTCTCTCTTTTTTCTATATTATAATATTATTATTTTTATTTTTGTGTGTACGATGTAATAAATAAGACCTCGTGTCCGATCAGGTCCTCACTGTTCCCCCCGTGTCTCCGCAGCCGTGGCCGAGCAGCCGTGCTGTAAAGCTCTGTACGACTTCGACCCGGAGAACGAGGGCGAGCTGGGCTTCCGCGAGGGCGACATCATCACCCTGACCAATCAGATCGACGAGAACTGGTATGAGGGCACGCTACGCGGCCAGTCGGGATTCTTTCCCCTCAACTACGTGGAGGTGGTCGTCCCGCTGGCGCGCTGAACCACCCACACCCCCTCCGCCCTGCGGTGTGCAGGCGACGAAAAATGGGAGGGTTTTGTTTTTCAGCCATGCTGCTTTCCCCCGAACTCCACGACTTTAGCCTTCTTACCTGTGAAGAGAACCTTTTTTTTTTTTTTTTTTTTTTTTTCTCTCTCACATTCCAAAAGAGCGCACGGACGTTCCGTCTGAAAACACCGACGTCAACACGTTCTTACTGACGTGACGGAGATACGTTACAATAATGAGTTCAACTGACCAGAAAATATACGGCCTCGTTTTTACAATGACGTCATAACGCACTACCATATATATATATATATATATATATATATATATATATATATATATATATATATATATATATATATGTGTGTGTGTGTGTGTGTGTGTGTGAGATGGTATATACATATATATGTTGGTATATGTATGTGTGTGTTTATATATACACACATGTATATATATACATACATACATATGTATGTATGTACACACACACACACACACACACACACACACACACATATATATATATATATACATACATATACATATATATATATATATATATAATGTGTGTATATATATATATATATATATATATATATATATATATATATATATATATATATATATATATATATATATATATATATATATATATATATAGTAAACACTATAATAAATCAAAACACTTACAGAATCCTTAAAACATTACTTAAAACATCCACTAGATGGCGGCAATTATCTCCTCCGGTGCATAAGTGATGCCCAGTGACGCACTGGTGCCCAAACTGTGAAAAACACTTGGTGCATTAAGGGGATTAATTCATTAATGGGGTTTAAAAATAATCCCATCAATCCAGTCATTAAGAGATGTTTCTCAATTATTTTGTTTATATCGTGTATAAAAGAAAACGTCTGTACATTCTGTCAAATAACTCTAGTTTTTTAAAAATCTTTCCGAAATCCGAAATTCCCTTCTGTCCCGTCTCCCCTTAAAATCTATTCACTTGCGTAACAGCGTTAGGGTTCGTGTTTACGAATAATAATAATATGCCTATGTGTTTGAATAATTTGATGTCATTTGCGGAATAATGCTTCATGCTGGATTTTTGGATATGAAACAGAAATACAGGAGCATTAAATATCGCTTCATTAGTTTTGAATCCCCTCCTCCAGGTCCCCTCCCGAAATATTGGCTTCTTTACACAACCACTAAGAAACGGGGTGTTAACGGGGGTCCTAAAGCCATTTAATTGTATTCTGAGATGTTAATACGGGAAACAGAAGCTCTGTTAGTGTTCTAGACGTTAGTTTTTATTAGAACCCATGAAGAGGAATTTTTGGACAGAATGACTTGAACCCATCCCCACCATTTACCAGTATTGACTGCCCCCTGCTGGTCAGGCTGTGACATGGGCACACGGGACACGCGGATCTACAGGACTGGGTTGAGCTGTTTTAGTGTGTGAACGCCTTCCTGAGCCCCACACACACACACACACACACACACACACACACACGTTATACTCTCCTCTGACATTAGTGTTCAGTTTGTATGAAACTGACTGCAGACTGACGGGAGGGATTTCAGTGGATCTGGAGGCCCCACGCTGTGTTTAGTTTTTAAAATGTAGGTTTTTAATTAAAGCCGGCGATGTCTTCTGCACGCCGGAGTGTGAAAGACAAAACGTTAACTAATCAACATCAGAGTGTTGCAATACTAGTTTATTATTATTATTATTATTATTATTATTATTATAACAACAATAACGAAAAAAGATGCATCTTAAATTAGACTAATTAATTAATCGTATAGTCCTGTGGAAAGGGGGGGGGGTGTCTGGATTCTGTCTTCTATTAGGTTTCACACTAAATGATAGACCTACCTTTTAAAGTTTATTTATTAATTTTTTAATAGGTTAATAGTAATTGTGAGTCTATCGCAGCACTCGCAGACCGAAAGGCAAGAGGAACGCACCCACCCCCCACCCCCCCACCCCACACATTAGAACCCTGAGTAATTCATTATCATCAAAACAAGCATTTTTGGGAGATTTTTCTATTCACACTCTGTGGCTCCTCCCACTTAATTTCGACGTCCCCTGCGTGGACAGCATTGGAACACTAAACCTCATTTCGAACATTTTTTCTAGTGAATAGCATTTTTATATAGCAATACAGAATAGTTTTATTATACGTAATGAGTGTCTCTGTCGGGGGTGGGGGGGTGGGAGGGGCGTGGGGGGGTGGGGGGGTAGTTTGAAGGGATCATGTCTCTGTTTTTGGAATGTACATCTGTAAAAGCTTTAGTATTTTTCTCTCGTAGCTTCCTGTTTTTCGTTTCTTTTGGAGTGGCCATACTGCGGGCAGTGTTTGGCGTCTCTCACACGTCCACACACACACACACACACACACACACACACACACGTACTCTCTACCGCCTCCACAGGTGATCGCTCGTATTCTCGACGGCGGGCGGGTGTTTGCGCGTGCTGATTTATGTAACATGACGTCACCGTGGGGTCGGAGACCGAAATAGAGGATCTCCATCACTGTCCGCGCCATTTGATGGACGCAGATCTTTGAACATTAAAGGTGAAAGCGTACAGAGATGCTTCTGCAATGTTGATGTATTGACACCAAAGCTGAGACCTTTATGTTTTAGTAAAGTTGCGATGTTGGACGAGCGTGTGTTTGCCGATGTGCGTTTGGGGTTTTGTTCTAACAGTTTAGATTTTTTTTTTCTTTTTTTTTAATGTGTTATTTCGTCCTTTTTGAGCACTTCTTGGAATGGGGGGGTCGTGGGTCCTATCCCAGCTGATTGGAAAGTGGGATTCCTCACAGCCGAAGGGGCAGGGGGGGGGGGGGGTCAATGAGACACTGCATGTGTAACAGTGGAAGCACGTACACTGAGCAAGTTCTGACGCATGACCCCAACCCAATCACATTTTTAAAAATGTGGGGGGGAGGGGGGGGTATGAATTGGATCATGTCATCGGTGGCTCTGGAGAGCGACATCGCACCGAGTTGCATGTCGATCTGTTCACAACCCTGATAACGGAGGAAGCTTATGGAGAACCTGCGGGGCGGGGCGGGGCGGGGCAGGGTGGGGGGGGGGGTCGTTTATCTGCACAAGGATCGAGCCAAAAATAAAATCCAACGTTTGAGTGACGCACGATGATGATGATTAAGAGCTGCAGCAGGTAGAACGTGTTTTGGAGTTTTTATTTCTAATGCCGGGCGATGGGGTGGAGTTGGGTGGGTTTGGGGTGGGGTTGGAACAGTGTTGATCACTGCTGCACACCTTCACCTGCATGTCCTCCTAAATCACATCAGTTGCCCAGCAGCCTCTGTCTTTGCCCCCTGCGGCGTTAATAAGTTGTCCTCTTGGGTGTAAAAAGGTGTTGGTTTTTAATTTTTGCTCCGTCCTCCGGTACGATGAGACGAGTCTTCCACGTTGACATTCTCAGGACGCTCCGTGTGCACGCCGTTCTTTCTGCCCAAAGTCTTATGCGTTTACACTAAAAAAAATTTTTTTAAAAATCCCCACGGATGAGTTTTTTTAATCCGCAGACGGTCTGTGCCTCGATCCTGAAGGGGAATCTCGCGAAACCAAAAGAAAACGGCGTGGTCCTCTGCAGCGCCTCGTCGTTTAAAGGGCTCCGTGCGTTCCGTGGGTTCCGCACATGCCGCCGAGAGCGTGAGTTTGCAGCAACACTACAGTAAAGAGCATCAGTGCAGTCCGCGTGATCAGTTTCCTCAAACTAAACTCTTACTATCACATTATTTTTGTATGTATACATTTTTTTTTTTTTTTAAAGAATTGCATGTCAGCGCGGTATTATAGCTCGTTACCGTATGTCGTAGTCCAGTTGTAGTTCGTCTCGAGGAAAACTAACCGTTATTAAATGGCCTGTAGTCCATATTTGTACCTTCCTCCCAAACTTTTAAATAAATACTTCTGCTAAATAAAGAGTTCGTGTGTCTTTCTGTTCGTGAACGGAGGCGTGTCCGAGGGTCAGGTGCGTACACTTTTTATTATATCCAATAAAAACAAAGATGAGGTGAGTGATTCTATGCAGGTTCCAGTGTTTATTTAACGATCACATTCACAGATTTGCACCAGCTCTGAATGAGAAGCCCTTCTGATCTGTTCTGCTGTTTTTTTTTTGTTTTCTATCCTATCCCATCCAGGAGACCCACGTACCTGAGGGTTCTGACCTCATCAGGGCAGGAGGTTCTCTCAACGAGCATGCAGTCCAAATTCAGGAACGTTCTTCACCTGCGCAAGAGGAATAACTCCACACCAGCAGGTGGCAGCAGCTTTAAGAGATTATTGATAGCGAAACCTTTGTAAGCCGTTATCAGGTTAATTAATTAATCATCTTAAAGTTGAGGCTCGTTTTCACCCAGTTTTGAATGTAAACATCTCAGAGAAGCTCTTTGAATTATGAGAGTGAATGTTTCACAATTTTTAAAGATTTTTTAATTCGTAAAAAAAAAAGAAAAAACACCATGACGTTTCCACATTCATTCGTTATGGTTTTATTTGTTTTAGGGTTTTTTTTTCCCACAATGATTTTAGAAACGAATCAGACTGCCCTCTAACTGCTTCTGAATGTAATGTTACTTTAGTCAGATTTAAAGTTTCATAATCATTATTAAAACGATGGCTACAAAAATGTAACTACATCTAACACTAAACTAATTCTACATCCGAAGCTCCGGTGTTTCTTTATGTTTGCAGCTGTGGATGGAATCTTTAGAACTCTGTATTTTAACAGAACCGCGGCACGTCGGCACACGAATCCGGACCGAGTCGTTACAGACGTTTAATGACTCGACTGTCAGTGTTTTTAGTTTCAGCCTCTGAACTCAGGACCGGAGAATGATGATGATGATGATGATGATGTCACTGCAGGCTGAGCAGCTGGTTGTAGACGTGCTCCAGAATCTGAGAGTAGGCCTGGTCTTTGGGGGCGTGGCCACTCAGGGAGGCCTGAGGAACACATGAGCAATTAACGGAATTAACAGAAGAAAGGTCACTGGTTCAGGTAATTCAGTTAAATTTAACTTCATTCATCCATTATCTACTGCTTTATCCTCTATTAGGGTCGGGGGGGGGGGGTTCCCCATGCCCATCCAGGGGAGAACATTTCGGGCGCTGGGCAGATACACCCAGGACAGGACGCCAATCCATCGCTGGGCACACACTCACACACACACACTCTATATGGGGTAATTTGGAGAACTCAATTGACTTGATCCATGTTTTTGGACTGTGGGAGGAAACCGGAGAACCCGGAGGAAACCCATGCAGACACGGGGAGAACATGGGAACTCCACCCAGATAGGGATTCGAACCGGGAATCCCTAGTGCTGAGAGAACATGCTAAACCACTAAGCCACCGTGCCGCCCTATTATTATTTTATTTATTATTATTTTGTTTTAGGTGTCGGCGATTACTGACCTTTATTTTATCCAGGATTGAGGTATCAGAACACCACATCTGATTGAAGTTGATCAGGTCCGGAGCTCCTCGATAAAACTCCACGAGCATCATCTGCCGATTACACCGACAGATTACGCCAACAACAACGCCAACGTCGTTTCCACATCACTAAAAACTTTGGCTCGAAACTTTCGGCCTCATCCGCAGTTTTTGCTGAAACATATCTACCATTTCGTTGAGGACGTCTGTCGTGAGGAAGTTGTCCTGCACGTACGTGACCTCCACCGCCACCGGGATCCCATAATCATTGGGCCTTTGCTGGTGGAGGAAGTGAAGCAGAGTGAGGTTAGATGTTTCCCTTAAAGAGGTTTCGCAGTGATTTAAGAATTATTGCACCACCTCACAACACATGGGGGGGGGGTTAGAGTTTCTGTGATGATGACAAATGTGGAGAACCTAACTCACTGTGGTCATCCTTCTAACAGGAGCCCTGAGAGGGTGTTATGGTGGGGTGCGAGTGCACATGGAAATTCAATCGATCTAAAACGTGTTGCACTCACCTCTGGAGGAGGAACCACCCAAAAAGGTGTGATGGTTGAAGCCACGCCCTGGTTGCCGTGGTAATACGGACCTGAAGAATGACGAGAGAGTTGGTAAGTTGTAATCAGAACATTCAATCATTCATTATAATCTTCCGCTTTATCCTCTATTAGGGTCGCGTGGGGGGGCACGGTGGCTTAGTGGTTTAGCATGTTCTCCTCTCAGCACTGGGGATTCCCGGTTCGAATCCCCATCTGGGTGGAGTTTCCATGTGCTCCCCGTGTCTGCGTGGGTTTCCTCCGGGTTCTCCGGTTTCCTCCCACAGTCCAAAAACATGGATCAAGTCAATTGAGTTCTCCAAATTGCCCCAATATACATCTGCCCAGCGCCCGAAACGTTCTCCCCTGGATGGGCATGGGGAACCCCCCCCCCCACGACCCTAATATAGGATAAAGTGGAAGATAATGAATGAAAGGGTCGTGGGGGGGGGTTCCCCATGCCCATCCAGGGGAGAACGTTTTGGGTGCTGGGCAGATGTATATTGACACCCAGGACAGGGCGCCAATCTATCACTGGGCACACACTCACTCACTCACACACACACACACACACACACACACTCTATATGGGGCAATTTGGAGAATTCGGAGAACCCGGAGGAAACCCACGCGGACACGGGGCGAACATGGAAACTCCACCCAGATGGGGATTCGAAGCGGGAATCCCTAGTGCTGAGAGGAGAACATGCTAAAGCACTAAGCCACGGTGCCGCAGAATTTATTTAATTAAATTAAAATGCTCCTCAAAACCCAATGTTAGAAAAGAGGTTCCCGCTGCGTCTCTTTGGGTTTTAGGTTCTTGTGTTTGGAACAGGTTTAGGGAACGGGATGCGCAGGGGTGCG
>JAFMOC010000379.1:0-7500 GCA_019802505.1 Corydoras sp. C115 | reverse complement strand
CAAAAGGTGGAAGAACCAACAGGTGGAAGAACCAAAAGGTGGAGGAACCAAAAGGTGGAGGAACCCACAGGTTGAGGAACCAAAAGGTGGAGGAACCAACAGTTGGAAGAACCAAAAGGTGGAGGAACCCACAGGTGGAGGAACCAACAGGTGGAGGAACCAACAGGTGGAGGAACCAACAGGTGGAGGAACCAACAGGTGGAGGAACCAAAAGGTGGAGGAACCAACAGTTGGAAGAACCCACAGTTGGAGGAACCCACAGTTGGAGGAACCCACAGTTGGAGGAACCCACAGTTGGAGGAACCCACAGGTGGAGGAACCCACAGGTGGAGGAACCCACAGGTGGAGGAACCCATAGGTGGAGGAACCCACAGTTGGAAGAACCAAAAGGTGGAGGAACCAAAAGGTGGAGGAACCCGCAGGTGGAGGAACCCGCAGGTGGAGGAACCCACATGTGGAACCAGGTTCCTCGCGCGTCTGTGTTTGCAGTGTAATGTAAGGCCTGCAGATGTAGGTGCGGTACCAGGTAGTGTATGGACAGAACCGCGTCCCCCGGTTCCACCAGGCCGTCTTTGAGCAGCACGCGGAGCGTGATCCCTCGTCTCGTCAGCAGAGACCCTCGTCCCACCGACACCCTGAGCTCCGCCTCCTCTCCTCCGCTCAGCTCCTCTTCGTCCTCATCTGGTCCATCGTCAACCAGCGCAGGGGACAAGGCCGGTTCTGAATCTGAGCGCCGAAACACACACACACACACACACACACACACACACACACACGAGGATCATGAGCTGCTTCGTAACTGGCTGGAGGACGTCCACTGGAGGACGGTCCATTCTATGGAAACGGACACCAGGTGGGTAGGTGGCAGGTCAGTCTTAGAACTTTGTTAAAAGATGTACGATTGAAAACTCAAAACGTAATTTAGTTCATTTTTTAATTTAGTAATTTTTATTTATTTATTTTTTTTAATATTTGTCAAATCTGGACGACACGGTGGCTTGGTGATTGGCATGTTCTTCTCTCAGCGCTGGGGATTCCCGGTTCGAATCCCGATCTGAATGGAGGTTCCATGTTCTCCCCGTGAGTCCACGTGAGTTTCCTTCGGGTTCTGCGGTTTCCTCCCACAGTCCAAAAACATGGTTTCAAGGTAAAATGAATGCTATAAATTGCCCCATATAGTGTGTGTGAGTATGTCCGGTGATAGATTGATAGATAGCGTCCTGTCCTGGGTGTAACTGCCCAGCGCCCGAAACGTTCTCCCCTGGATGGGCATGGGGAACCCCACCCACCCCACGACCCTAATAGAGGATAAAGGGGAAGATAATGAATGAATTAATTATTATTTAAAACTTTTTGTTGATTTAAAACTTAACAATTGTGATTTGATTAGATTTAATTTTTGCTCTTCGATTGTTAGACCTGCTACCAGAAAAAAAAAACCCTGCCTTTATTATTTTGTTATTAAGGTTTTATTAATTAACAAACGTGACCACTGAGGATTTCCATCCATTCATTATCTTCCGCTTTATCCTCTACTAGGCTCGTCTGTGTGTGGGGGGGGGGGACAGGGGGCAGGGGGGCAATCTATCACTGGACACACACTCACTCACACACATTCATTCATTTATTATTTCCCGCTTTATCCTCTATTAGGGTCGCGGGGGGGTTGCCCATGCCCATCCAGGGGAGAACGTCTCGGGTGCTGGGTAGATACACCCAGGACAGGGCGCCAATCCATCGCTGGGCACACACTCACACAGACACACTCTATATGGGGCAATTTGGAGAACTCAATTGACTTTATCCATGTTTTTGGGCTGTGGGAGGAAACCGGAGAACATGGAAATTCCACCCAGATGGGGATTCGAACCCAGAATCCCTAGTGCTGAGAGGAGAACATGCTAAACCACTAAAAGTCACCGTGCCGCCCTCACTTAGGATTTTAAACACAGGATTTTTTTTTTATCCTGTGATTTAAAGACTTTGATTTCTGTTGTAAACGTTTACGATGTGACGCACGAGTTTACAGGTTTATTTATTCAGACTGATGATTGAAAAACTAAAATAAAAAAAAACATTCAAATGCAACGTGAGGGACTAGTTACTGCAATAACGAGTAGTTACTGCAATAACGAGTAGTTACTGCAATAAGGACTACTTACTGCAATAAGGACTACTTACTGCAATAACGACTAGTTACTGCAATAAGGACTAGTTACTGCAATAAGGACTACTTACTGCAATAACGACTAGTTACTGCAATAACGACTAGTTACTGCAATAACGACTAGTTACTGCAATAAGGACTACTTACTGCAATAAGGACTACTTACTGCAATAACCACTAGTTACTGCAATAAGGACTAGTTACTGCAATAACGACTAGTTACTGCGATAACGACTAGTTACTGCAATAAGGACTAATTACTGCAATAACGACTAGTTACTGCAATAACGACTAGGTACTGTAACTATATATATAGTTACTGCAATAAGGTCTAGTTACTGCAATGACGTCTAGTTACTGCAATAACGACTAGTTATCACCCATACCGCTTACTATACAGTTAATACGACAAACCGTTAAAGTAAAACCTGATCTTTAAACGTTATAAAGGTTATAAATGTTATAAACGTTATTAAAAAGTGAGGAACGTTTGCATGACGTCCAGCTCGGTGACGCTGTTGTTGATTCCGCTGCATCTTTGTTCTCCGTTCGACCCTCGAACCTGCAACCACATGCTCTCAATTCAGCCAAATCACATCCCATAATACTCCCGCTCACCCATCGGTCGGAGCGCTCGCTGTTTCCGAGGCTCTGCGGCTCTTGACGCGTCGTTTTGTTCTCAGCTCGCGGTTATCGGGACATTAGCCTGTTCTCCTGGCGGCGGGCCGCGGCTCTGTCCTCTGTACTGCCGCTGTTGTGAGTACGCACGGTCAGTGTGCAGCGGCCCGGCCCGCGTGCGTACTGCGCAGTACGGGAGTGTGCGTGTGCGTGCTGAAACCGTAGCCATGGCGACCCGCGCAGCCTCGCCGTAACGCGCTGGCCGGCTGCGGGTTTCTTTTATTTTATTTTTTATTAAACGCACGCACGCACGCGCGCGCGGCTGTCGAGTCTGTAATGGTTTGTCGGTGATTTTCGTTAAACGGGAAGAAAGGAATTTAAAAAAAAAAAGATCCTTCCGCCATTTCTTAGTTCATCTGGTTTCCTGTGGAGGTGCGCGAATATTACATGCTTTATTGTAGTGGTTCTCGACGGATACGCGCCGTCTGGTGGACAAACTTTGGTACTACAAGAAATGAACTCACAAACTCAAAAGAGGCTTTATTGGCATGACAAATCCATTAAATTCGTATTGCCGAAGCAAAATTACAAAATATAAAGTATGTTATGTATAAAAAATGTGTGTGTATATATATATATATATATATATATATATATATATATATATATATATATATATATATGTGTGTGTGTATATATATATATATATGTGTGTGTGTGTGTGTGTGTATATATATATATATATATATATATATATATATATATATATATATATATATATATATATATATATATGTGTGTGTGTGTGTGTATGTGTGTGTATATGTGTGTGTATGTATTTATGTGTATGTCAAAGTAGGCTTTATTGTCAATTCCTTCACATGTTCTATACATACAAAGTAATCGAAATGACGTTCCTCGCTGTCCCACGGTTACAAGACATTTATGACATTAAGACATAAAACAAAAACAAAGAAAATAACTAATACTAGCATTAATAACAGTAAAAAAGTGAAATGCAGTGTGATGTAATGGAAAATGTTTAAATACTATAATTATGTAGTAATAATGAAAGGCAATGTAAATGCGATTTAAATATTAACAGTAATATTGAAATAACTATAGTAATAGTAGTAATAACAATAATAAGTAGTAGTAGTAATATTATTATTATTATAATAATATAATAAAATAATAAATACATTATATATATATATATATATATATATATATATATATATATATATATATATATATATATATATATATATATATATATATATATAATTAATAAATAATAATATATGATTGGTAACAGTAGCAGTAAAATATAGAGCCCCAGTAATCGATATTCAAAAAGACGGGAAAAAATGTTGAAAGAACTTTAAACGCTTATGTATTGTTATGTATATGCATATGTATTGTTAATAGTTTGTAAAAGGATCATAATAAGGTGGGAAATGTTTATGAAGCCTTAAAATATACATACAAATAATTAAATGTATATAACGTCGCTACCTATCCGGGGTGTTGCAGCTCTAACGTCACCCCAGCGAGGTGAGGGATCACTGTAACCAATCAATTGAAATGTGCAGACAATAAAATCTACTCTCTACGTCGAAATATAAATCGTTTTTGTAACTATAATTATATATTTTAATGACAGTAACCTGCGATTCTTCCAAACTAATCATTTTTATCTGATTTCCACAGCGGTTTGATGAATGGAACTGGGGGCGGAACATTTTTCCTCAACTTTTGTTTCCCAGCCGGCGCGACTCTGAGAACACACGGCTCGTCCAATAGAAACGGTAAGCGATGACCGTGACCTCACAGGGCGTGTTTGTTTGATGTACGTGTTGCTGTGGTAACTAAGCCAGGCTTGTCTCAATAAGCCAGGCTCACTGAGTTAGCTCGCTCCGGGTTTTTGTTCGTCACGCTTCTTAATGTCGATTAATTATTAACTTTTAAGATGACGTCATCATTAAAGTGCGGAATAATTCGGGAAAGAACATTTTGGACAACTCGCCATTTTAATGTTGTCTTAACACTTTGGGGAAGGCCCGTCGGGAAGGCCACAAAATAATAATAATAATAATGATAATAATAATACAACAATAATAATAAAATAATACTACTACTAATAATAGCAGCAATCATAATAATAATAATAATAAATTTAATAATAATACTAATAATAATAGCAGCAATCATAATAATGATAATAATAATAATAATAATAATAATAGCAGCAATAATAATAATAATAATAATAATAATAATAATAATAGTAGTAGTAGTAGTAATAATAATAATAACAACAACAACAATTGTAATAATATTAATAATAATAATAATAATAAGTTACATTTATATAGCGCCTTTTAAGAACCCAAGGACGCTTTATTAACATTTACAATCAGTACTTATTAGGGTAACTTTGTTACAATCTTGGTATTTTAGGGTTTAAAAAAAATAATTTTGTCGTATATCGTATAAGTTTACAGCCCATAAAAAAAGCAAAAATAGTTTTTAGGACGTATTTGGAAAGTCGCCTTGTGTTACCACCTTTCACCACAAGTGGCCGCTCTAATATCAATAATACTGAGAAGCTGTCCCTTTACCGTAGCCGGGTGTTGGTTGTGACGTTGTATTGAGGAGGTAAATGACGAATAACACCGTTTTAAGTGCGCTTCATGGGCAAAAGTATGTGAACACCTCATGTTTACGACCGTACGAGTTCTCTGTGAAGGTGGCGCCTCGCTTGCGCATTGCTCAGAAAGGATTTCCTAACGCTTTGTAAAATCTGTTGTGTTGTAAATCTCTCTTCAGCCCCTTTGAAGCTTCCAGGATTTTATTTTAGACTTGCCCTTAAATTTAAAGGCAGAGTCACAGAACAAAGTGTACCTCCACCATGACGATAATAAGTGGCTGTTACTTAATGTTCGGTGTTAAGCGTGGACCCACACGGCTGTGGCGTGGGCGCTCTGCGTTTGTAGAGAACACCCAGGCCTTTCGAGCCTTTGGCATGGCTGATCGCTCAGCTCTGCTGTACAGGTGATTATTTTCAGCAGCGAGAGACGGAGAACGGAAGAGAAACAGCTGTAGCTACTTAGAGAGGTGCTCTTCAGTTCTTTTCTTGCTGTGCGAGCGCAGGAAGTGGGCACCACAAAAAACGAGAAGCAGCAAATCGAGCTGTAACCGCAGGGCACAGGCCAAACTTTTCACCCCGCCAGTTCTGGCCTGCTGAACGGGAAGTGCAGCCTTAGCAACAAAACTTTTTTTATATATTTTAAAGCCTGTACAGAAAGTGTATATATATATATATATATATATATATATATATATGTGTGTGTGTGTGTGTATATGTATGTGTGTGTGTGTGTGTATATGTATGTATTTGTGTATGTATGTATGTATGTATATATGTGTGTGTGTGTGTGTGTGCACATGTCGTGCTATAAATGCACATATGTACAGAGCATTTCTAAGAAATGAGGGAAAATGTGATGTCATAACGATATCTAATTTTTGGCTCAGAGATGCATCGTGATCTCCGATTCTCTCTGCGTTGTCTATTTTGCATTTCTCATTTCGCGGTACGAATGACTTCACTGCGTCCTTCACCATACTTAAACTCGGCTTTGTGTGCCCTTCCTGATTTAAGCAGCTCTCATGTCATTTGTCTGTGGTGCATTGTTAAATTTATTTGTATTTTTTTCACCTCTGGGAACGAGGTGTACCTGTGCCTCACTGCTGAAGATCGAAAAACCCGTCCCGTCATACAGAGACTCGGTCGTCGTGACTAATCTGAGTGATCTTTGGTCCTGCGGCGCGCTCTGAGTGGATTCGCCGGTACGTGATTAATAACAAGCCGATTGACTCTCTTCTTCTCGTCGCTCGGCTGAAGAACAACAGGATGTGTGAATCCTCACCAGCTCATCTCTCTGTCTGTCACTATGGGGGGGGGGGGGGGGTGTGATACCTGGAAAAGTCACTGCAGGTTACAGTGCAATTAAATCACATGACCTGGAACTTAAATTCAATTAATAAGTCATTTTTTAATTAAAATTTACATTTATTTATTACATTCGGGTGGCACGGTGGCTTAGTAGTTTAGCATGTTCTCCTCTCAGCACTAGGGATTCCCGGTTCAAATCCCCATCTGGGTGGAGTTTGCATGTTCTCCCTGTGTCCGCGTGGGTTTCCTCCGGGTTCTCCGGTTTCCTCCCACAGTCCAAAAACATGGATCAAGTCAATTGAGTTCTCCAAAATTGCCCCATATAGAGTGTGTCTGTGTGAGTGAGTGAGTGTGTGAGTGTGTGCCCAGCGATAGATTGGTGCCCTGTCCTGGGTGTATCTGCCCGGCACCCGAAACGTTTTCCCCTGGATGGGCACGGGGAACCCCCCCCCCCTCCCCGCGACCCTAATAGAGGATAAAGCTGAAGATAATGGATGGATGGATTTATTACATTCACCCGGGGGATCCGAACGTCACACCTGTGTGAGCCGGAGGTGCTGGACCGGGGGGTCGCGGCCCTGTCGGACTTCTATTGCTGATGCGAGTTTTTAAGGCGGGGTTAGGGCCCCCCCGCTGAGTTGAGCTCGGGACTGTGGAGTTCCTCCTCATTAAACTGTCTATATCAATGTTGGAGTTGTTAAAAAAAGAATAATGTGTTTACAACAAAAATAAGCCTTCCCTAAACTGTTGGAGG
>JAFMOC010000378.1:547500-703417 GCA_019802505.1 Corydoras sp. C115 | reverse complement strand
TAATGGATAGATGGATGGATTTATTAAAGTTTATATATGTTTCTTAGTCGGTTATGAATCTCAGAACATTTTAGATGTTTCTTCTGCAGCTTCAGTAAAATTCTCTTCTGACTGAATCTGTTGGATTCTGTTTTCTGTTTTTAATGCTTTCTATATTAATTAAAAACTATAGGTCAATTAAATCTCTTCAGTTCTTAGTTCATCTGTTGGAACTCAGCTTCATGGTTCACATTATTTTTCTAGATTACATTCAGAACAACATTCTTACTTGTATTCATTAGGAACATCTGTTCTTCTGATTTTTAGTGGAGGCTCCATGGACTCATGACTCTTTATAGACACACAGTTGGGTTCAGGTGAATCTGCTCTCTGATGACTCCGTCTGAAACACAAAATAAACCAAAGTCAGAGTCTCCTTTAGATTAAAAAAAAACCTTATACTGGGTGGCTTAGTGGTTAGCACGTTCGCCTCTCAGCGCTAGGGATTCCCGGTTTGAATCCCCAACTGGGTGGAGTTTCCATGTTCTCCCCGTGTCTGCGTGGGTTTCCTTTGGGTTCTCCGGTTTCCTCCCACAATCCAAAAACATGGATCAAGTGAATTGAATTCTCAAAATTGCCCCATATAGAGTATGTTTGTGTGAGTGTGTGCCCAGCGATGGATTGGCGCCCTGTCCTGGGTGTATCTGCCCAGCGCCCGAGATGTTCTCCCCTGGATGGGCATGGGGAACCCCACCGCGACCCCAATAGAGGATAAAGCGGGAGATAATGAATGAATGAAAACCTTATACTTAAAAACATCAAAAAAGCATTAATTTTAAAACATGCACTCTGAGTAGTTTAAAGAAGAAAGCCATACTGTCTTGGCGGTCTTTCACTGGGCAGGTGGGTATTGAGAAGTGTACTGCTGGTTTATCAAAGCTTGTATTGTTCAACACAAAAACAAAAGAAGATGGAAAGAAGCACAAGCTAAACAGACAGATAAAATTGGAGAGCGTTATTAAAAATTGGTGGTAAATTAAGAGACTGAATGTGGCATTTGTGGATTGTCTGCACCAAACACATGACCTGGATTTGTACTGAAACCTTTGAGTGAAGCAAAAACAAAGTCTTTAAGCGAAAACAAAAAACAATCCAAGAAAGTTAGCAGCCGGTCTGTATTCCATTCAGTAATGATTCAAACAAACCACTCAAACCTCCTACTGTAGACATAAAGAACAAAGCTGGCAAAAAACATGCTGGACCAAAGGAAGTGTGTTGGTGGTGGACAGACTACAGGAACTGCAAGCTAACTTCTCTCTAGTGATGAATGTTGTCATGTGCTTCAACCTCTCTGTGGTTAATTCTTACTCCGTTTCGTTCTCCACTGATCAATGGTGGAACCATTTTCCCAACTCTGTCTGTAAGGCTAAGCCACTTAGCATCTTAAAAACACTTAATATAAAAAAGCCGGATTGGATAATGATCAGGGTGATTATACTACAGTGTAGCTGGATGTTGATTAATTCCTTTCTATGTGATTCTCTTATTTGTAAATAGCTTTGGATAAAAGTGTTTTATAAACGAAAAAATGGAAATTAATCTCTGCTTCATGATTCACATCAGTTTTCTAGATTACATTCAATAGAACATTCTTACTTGTCTTTAGTAGGAACATCTGTTCTTCTGAAGTTCAGTGGAGGCTCCCTGGACATGTGACTCTTCATAGACACACAGCTGGGTTCAGGTGAATCTGATCTCTGATGATGAATCAGACTAAAACACAAAACAAACTCAGACCAGATTCTGATTCAGATAAAGACTCTAAACTCAGGAAAATCAAACATTCTGATTACATTTACATTTACATTTAGTCATTTAGCAGACGCTTTTATCCAAAGCGACCTACAAATGAGAACACCACAAGTCAGAAGCCATGGAGAAAACCAACTATACTGTAAATTCATCAAACCTGATTGTTATTCGAAGCTGCGCCACCCCCCCCCTCTTTTTTTTTTTTTTTTTTTTTTTATAACAGGTATTTGTTAAAGAGATGCGTCTTAAGTAGTTTCTTAAAACTGTTTAGAGATTCTGCCTTATGGACAGAGTTGGGAAGATCGTTCCACCATTTTGCAGTGGTGAACGCCACAGAATGAGAATTAGCTCCTCGGTGAGGTGGAATTGCCAGGCGACAATCCTCACTGGAGCGAAGTGAACGAGTCAGAGTGTATTTTGAAAAGATAGAGTGAAGGTAAGAGGGGGAAGATCCAGAAATGGTTCTGTATGCCAGAGTCAGCGACTTGTACTGAATGCGAGCAGCTACAGGAAGCCAATGGAGGGAAGTGAGTAATGGAGTGACGTGAGTTCGCTTGGGCTGGTTAAACACAAGTCGGGCTGCAGAGTTTTGAATTAGTTGAAGAGGTCTGATGGTGGAAGTTGGGATACCGGCAAGAAGTGCATTACAATAATCAAGCCGGGATAAGACTAGGGCTTGAACAAGCAGTTGGGTAGCATGTTCAGTCAGAAAGGGTCTGATCTTCCTTATGTTATAAAGAAGGAATCTACAAGAACGGGCGGTTTTGATCACATGATCAGAGAGTTTAAGGTGGGAGTCTATAGTGAACCCAAGGTTCCGGACCGAATCGGTTGGGGAGATTGTGGAGCCATCAATTTGGAAGGTCAGGTTGTGATGGATTGAGGGTTTAGCTGGGACAATGAGAAGCTCTGTTTTTTCTAAGTTTAATTTGAGATGACGGGCCTTCATCCAGATAGATATGTCGGAGAGGCATGCAGATACCCGATTTGAGATGGTGGTGTCATCAGGGGCAAAAGACAGATGAAGTTGAGTGTCATCAGCATAGCAGTGGTAAGAGAAACCATGCGCCTGGATGACTGTGCTCAGTGATGTCATGTAAAGAGAGAAGAGGTTTAAGAACCTGAATTAATCAATCACTTACAGAATGAAGTATAAACTAACATTAAATGATGAAACAGAAGTACAAACACCTCTAAATTGTTCTATAGTACAGTAAATGTACGGAGTTCTTTCCTCTACTGAACTTAAATGTTTATTAACATTAGGGCTGCAACTAACGATTATTTTGATAATCAATTAATCGGTCGATTATATTTTCGATTAATCGATGAATCGGATTTTTTTTTAAAAAAACATGTCTTTACATTTAATCATTTAGCAGACGCTTTTATCCAAAGATGTATGTTAAGTAAAATTATTCTATAGTATAGTATTATATATAGTAATTTTATTCAAAATGTTTAAATTAACATTTCCTGTAATGAATGAAAAGCACAATGAAAGAATTAATGTATCATCTAAACAACCCTCACTTGACCAAAGTCAACCAAAGTCAACTACAAATAACACATGATACTCAGTTGCCCTCAGTAATGAACCAAATATTGTCTGTTCTGTAGCCTATTGGGAAAAAATTAAGAAATGAACTAATTAACTATCAGCTATTGAAAAAAAATAAATTAACAAATTAGCCAGTTAACAAAAAAAATACCTCTTGTGTGAAATGTCAATTGGACACCGGGACATATGTTCCTGCATTGCACACCATGCACAAGACTTCCCATTTGTCTTGAAGCGGTCTGAAAGTGGGGGGGGGGGTCTTTTGTAAACACACACTTGTGCTTCAGCATTGTTGCTTGCGGACTGACGCAGCGGCGTGCGCACTGCCCTAGTGCCGGGACATTTAATGATCCAATGACGGTCATTTAAATGGCTAAAGCCGTGTACTTTTACGCCGTGCGCGTGTGCGCATCAATCCCCCGCTCCCCTGCGGTGTGCTGCTATTGATACGCTAAAAACCAGGACATTTCCTCACTTTAAAAAATAAACCGGGACGCCCGGGACAGGACATGAAATATGGACGTATTCGTATAACGGACGTTAAGACACGTTCTCTATCGCTGTAATTATCCGTGGTGCTGCGTGCAGGTTACATCATGTTCGCAGAGCTGCATGTTCCACATTCTTTATTTGTGTGATGGTGAAGCTCCCGCACTTTTCATTTAAACGGAAGCTTTTTCTACGTTGGCTGTTTCATTTCTACGATTTATCAACTTGTTTTGCAGACTCCGCCTCGTTCTGTTCAACCCGCTATTTGTTTCCAGCGTTATTGAAGAGCTTCAGGTGACGTAAGCGGTTATGACATTGCGAGTAACGCGGAAATAGTGCGACCCAACGAATCGATAATGGAAATTCATTATCGATACTTTGGATAATCGATTTTTATCGATTTTATCGAGTCGTTATTGCAGCCCTAATTAACATGTTCTGTGTTCTTGTGATGTTGAACTGTTTACGTCATTCATTTCTACATGAATTCTAATCAGTGTTGTGTTCAGTCCGTGTGCAACCTTCCAGAAAGTGTTTTATTATAATTAAACCTCTTCAGTTCTTAGCTCCCCTGTTAGAACTCAGCTTCATGATTCACATCAGTTTTCTAGATTACATTCACTAGAACATTCTTACTTGTCTTTAGTAGGAACATCTGTTTCTTTGAAGTTCGGTGGATTTCCCAAGGATTTGTCACTCTTCATAGACACACAGCAGGATTCAGGTGAATCTGATCTCTGATGATGAATCAGACTAAAACACAAAAAAAACTCAGATCAGAGTCTGATTCAGATAAAGAGAATAAAGTTAGAAAGATAATATAATCTGATTAAGACAGTAAATCTAGTTATAGAGACATTTTAAAACTCAGATCAAATAATTTGATTAATTCAGACTCAACAGCTAAATATAGAGAACATTTAAGAACCTGAATTAATCAATCACTTACAGAATGAAGTATAAACATTAAATGATGAAACAGAAGTACAAACACCTCTAAATTGTTCTATAGTACAGTAAATGTACTGAGGTTCTTTCCTCTACTGAACTTAAATGTTTATTAACATGTTCCGTGTTCTTGTGATGTTGAACTGTTTACATCATTAATTTCTACATGGATTGTAATCAGTGTTGTGTTCAGTCTGTGTGCAACCTTCCAGAAAGTGTTTAATTTTAATAAAACCTCTTCAGTTCTTAGTTCACGTGTTAGAACTCAGCTTCATGGTTTTCATCATTTCTCTAGATTATATTTAGTAGAACATTCTTACTTGAATATATTAGAAAAATATAAATACATAAAAAATATAAACACAACATCCAGCACGGTCGGGAAAAAGTGTGTTTAATGCTCACAGCCAAAAAGATCAGAGGACTCTGCATTGGAGATCAGGGCCGTGTGCTTCATGTGAATCGGTGATCCAAACCTTCAGTCTGACAGATTTATGATTATATTTTAAATGTCAGTTGATCGATGGTTATGTTTTTTCTCTGCACTGTGATGAAGAGCTTTATTAGAAGTGTAACTATAAAGTATTTAAGTTTTTTTTTTTTTTTTTATCTTTGTTTTAATAAACAAACTAAACTTACAGATTTGAAGTGAACACAGTATTTTTGTTCATGATGATCTCACCTGGCAGCATGGTGGCTTAGTGGTTAGCATGTTCTCATCTAAGCACTGGGGATTCCCGGTACCAATCCCAAACTGGATGGAGTTTCCATGTTCTCGCTGTGTTCCTGTGGGTTTCCTCCGGGTTCTCTGGTTTCCACCCACAGTCCAAAAACATGAATCAAGGTCAACTGAATTCTTCAAATTGCCCCATATAGAGTGTGTCTGTGTGAGTGAGTGTGTGTCTAGTGATAGATTGGCGTCCTGTCCTGTTTATTTCTGTCCAACACCCGAAACGTTCTCCCCTGGATGTGCATGGAGAAACCCCCCCACGAGCCTAATATAGGATAAAGTGGAAGATAACAGATGGATGGATGGATGATCTCACCTTTGATTCATCTTTGAGCTTTCAGGTTTAGAAGAACTCTTATTGGTGGCCATGTTTCCTCCTACAGTTAATTCCTCATATCAGCTGTGAACCTGAAAATCAACCCAAACAATCAAATGTAATCATCACAGATTAAACACTTAATTGTGCTTTATAAGGACAAAATAATCAGGAAAACATTCTTAATCAATGAATTATGGGGATTTACTCCATCTCATTATCAGAAATTTTAGTCATATTGACCTACAGGCGTCCCATCTTAATGGCTGGTCAGTCATGAAACAGAAAGTTAAGGACTTTAAGTACCTACATTAGAATAATATGTGTTTAAACCCAAAAAAATTAGATTAATTGCCCAACACCCCGACCACTGAGCAACCACATCGTAATACTGATTGTAAACTTTTAATAATATGGTGACGGCCATAAAAGTTAGGTCTTTATGTCCAACATCAGGTAGAGCAAATGTTTGAAGACACACTCCACAAACTTATAGAAACCAGTGGAAGCTTGTGTAGCTGTAAAGAAAAACCAACTGAGAATAGGATATCATTAAAGCTGTAGGTGTTCTAATACGTGTCCATACATTTTACATTGTATAAAATCATTCAAGATCAGTTTAAACCATTTTTAACTTCATATTATCAACAACAGGTCATGTTTACTTCAAGTGTTTTATTTATTAATGATTATACTAAATGAACAAATCACCATAATGACTTTTAATACCGTCTGTTTGTTCTTCCAAACTCTGTGTGAGACCAGTATCGGGAGTAAAGTTACCGCAATAACTGTATGTTGTCTGTAAAGAGAAGCTTCTCAGCTTTCAGAAACCGTCAGAATTTTTCTGAAGGAGCAAACTGTCGCAAAGTTACGGTATTTCAAAACAAAACCTTGATTGAGGGAGTGGTAGATCAGTGGTTAGGGTGTTGGACTATGAATCTGAAGGTTGGCGGTTCAAATCCCAGGTCCACTGAAGTTACCAACGTGGGTCCTTGAGCAAGACCCTTAACCCTCATTGCTCCAGGGATGTTGTGATTAACCCTGTGTTCACCTTGTAAGTCGCTTTGGATAAAAGCGTCTGCTAAATGACCTAATGTAAATGTATGTAAATGTTAAAACTTGTCTCATCTGCGAATGACTCGTAAAACGGAGTCATGCTTTTCTGCTGAAGCTTAGGTTAATGTATTCAAAAATCTTCAGCTAAAACCATCATTTATTCGAACTGAATGTGCTCTCCACTGCTGGATAAAAAAAATGGATAAATACACTCATGAAAGGACACTTTTTAAAAAGGACAGAGAGGGAATAAGGGATCTGGGCTAAAGCCCATGATGTTTATAAACCCTAAAAACGCCCCTGATTCGCAGTGACGTCACTATGCTGCGTATTTAACTTTCTATACAAAAGAAATAAATAAAGAATAAAGTAAAAGAGGGCGGCACGGTGGCTTAGTGGTTAGCACGTTCGCCTCTCAGCATTAGGGATTCCCGGTTCAAATCCCCATCTGGATGGAGTTTCCATGTTCTCCCCGTGTCCGCATGGGTTTCCTCTCACAGTCCAAAAACATGGATCAAGTCAATTGAATGCTCCAAATTGCCCCATATAGAGTGTGTCTGTGTGAGTGTGTGCCCAGCGATAGATTGGCGCCCTGTCCTGGGTGTATCTGCCCAGCGTCCCGAAACGTTCTTCCCTGGATGGGCAGGGAACACCCCCCCCCCCCACACACACACACACACACACACACCCCTCGCGACCCTAATATAGGATAAAGCGGAAGAAAATGAATGAATGAATAAAGTAAAAGACGGATTAATGGTGTATTTGTTGTTTCTAACAACACTTTATTTACATTTAATATATTAGTGATTGAGTTTGTAGTTGTTTATGACGTTATTATTAAAACAGCCATCTCGCGTGCTTTACCCGAATATTTCCGGGGTTTAATATAATACTGTAATAAATATAATACTGTATAAATCAATCCTGTGTGATTAAAAACTGTTGTTACAGCATAAACTCTTATAATCGACATTTTAAACACAGATTAAGAAACTTACAGCGACTTTCACTCTTCAGAAGTTCAGCTTTTTGTTCCGCACGAACAAAATGGTTCCTTCGACTTGCTTTCGATTTCACACAGTGTATTTTTAACTCTGTGACGCCAGACGGCGCTGTTTCCACCAGAACTTTTTTTTAAATCTGTGTTTATTTATGCAGCTTCATGCACTATTACACTTACCATCGCATTCATTCATTCATTCATTATCTTCCGCTTTATCCTCTATTAGGGTCGCGGTGGGGTTCCCCATGCCCATCCAGGGGAGAACGTTTTGGGCGCTGGGCAGATACACCCAGGACAGGGCGCCAATCAATCGCTGGGCACATACTCACTCACACAGACACACTCTATATGGGGCAATTTTGAGAATTCAATTGACTTGATCCATATTTTTGGACTGTGGGAGGAAACCGGAGAACCCGGAGGAAACCCACACAGACACGGGGAGAACATGGAAACTCCACCCAGATGGGGATTCGAACCGGGAATCCCTAGAGCTGAGAGGCGAACGTGCTAACCACTAAGCCACCATGCCGTCCTTTTGGTATTCATTCATTATCTCCCACTTTATCCTCTATTAGGGTTGCGGTGTGGGGGGTTCCCCATGCCCATCCAGGGGAGAACGTCTCGGGCGCTGGGCAGATACACCCAGGACAGGGCGCCAATCCATCGCTGGGTACACATTCACACACTCAAACACACTCTATATGGGGCAATTTAGAGAACTCAATTAACTTGATCCATGTTTTTGGACAGTGGGAGGAAACCGGAGAACCCGGAGGAAACCCACGCAGACACGGGGAGAACATGGAAACTCCACCCAGATGGGGATTCGAACTGGGAATCCCTAGTGCTGAGAGGCGAACGTGCTAACCACTAAGCCACCGTGCCGCCCCCCTTTTGGTATGTTAATTTTATTAAAAAAATTGTTACAATGCACTTATTAAATACATATTATTATTATAAATTCTTAAACAATTTATTTTAATAATGTAAAATGTCTACCTTCCATAATCTTTTTATTAACACAATAAACAGTAAAATGCTAACATAACGTATAGATCACATAGTAAACACACACACACACACACACACACACACACACACACACACACACACACACACACAGTGACGTGCAGTAGTGCCGAGTAGCGAAGCTGTTAGTTTAACTATATTTTTTGTAACTTGGCAGTAATATCGATGAGTTCTATATTCTATATAGTTATTCATTCATCCATCATCTTCTGCTTTATCCTCTATTGGGGTCGCGGGGGGGGGGGGTTCCCCATGTCCATCCAGGGGAGAACGTTTCGGGCGCTGGGCAGAGAGACCCAGGACAGGGCGCCAATCCATCGCTGGGCACACACTCACACACACTCTGTATGGGGCAATTTAGAGAATTCAATTGACTTGATCCATGTTTTTGGACTGTGGGAGGAAACCGGAGAACCCGGAGGAAACCCACGCAGACACGGGGAGAACATGGAAACTCCACCCAGATTGGGATTTGAACTGGGAATCCCTAGTGCTGAGAGGAGAACATGCTAAACCACCAAGCCACCATGCTGCCCTTTATTTGTTTATGATTCTACTAAATTAAATTTTATTGTTATAATTCTACTAAATTTAAAATATGTGATAATTACTTTAAATACATGTGATATTTACAATTAAGTATTTGTTTATTTTATCAGCTCTGTTGTTTTTTTTGTGAGATTATTTACTGATTTATAAAACAAGCAGCATGATCCACCAATTAGATATAAATGCTTTATAAATTAATAAATGATTAATAAATGATTCCCAAACCTCACGATCAGAACGGATTCTTCATCTAAATCTCTCGTTTGGTTCATAAGCTCCACAACCTGCTTCTCTGAGTTTAACAGAGAATTCAATGCAGTTTCACATCACGTTTCTCCTCCGTCAACATTCTTCTGCAAACTGAACTTTTTAATCTGCGTCAGCTTTTAGAAACCTTAATGTTTTTAGGTTCGCCGTGACGTCACTATGCTGCGTATTTAACTTTCTGTACAAAAGAAATAAGTAACGAATAAAGTAAAAGACGGATAAATAGTGTATTTGTTGTTTCTAACTACACTTTATTTATATTTAATATGTTATTGATTTAGTTTTTAGATGTTTATGACGTTATTATTAAAACAGCCATCTCGCGTGCTTTACCTGAATATTTCCGGGTTTTAATATAATACTGTAATATAATATTGTATAAATCAATCCTGTGTGATTAAAAACTGTAGTTACAGCAGAAACTCTTATAATCGACATTTTAAACACAGATTAAGAAACTTACAGCGGCTTTCTCTTCAGAAGTTCAGTTTTTTCTTTCGCTCGAACAAAATGGTTCCTCCGACTTATACTTCCGATTTCACTCAGTGTATTTTTAACTCTGTGACGCCAGACGGCGCTGTTTCCACAGAACCTTTATTTTAATCTGTGTTTACGCCGCAGCTTCATTTACTATTTACATTTGGTCATTTATTGGGCGCTTTTATCCAAAGCGGCTTACAAGGTGAGCACAGGGTTCATCACAACATCCCTGGAGCAATGAGGGTTAAGGGTCTTGCTCAAGGACCCACACTGGTAACTTCAGTAGACCTGGGATATGAACCGCCGACCTTCAGATTGATAACCCACTGAGCTACCGCGCCCTATTCTTACCATCGTTTATACATGAATCGATAGTGTAACTGCCTACTTAAGCAGTTTATATTTTTAATTGGTTTAAAGTTTGTAAAATTGTATAATAGTGTATTTTATAACGTCTGTTCTTTTAAGAACATTGGCAAAATTAATTTCCATGGTTACACTGCTAATTACCACGGTTACCACGTTACAAAGGTTCCAAAGTTAGCATTAAGGGTTATTCAGAAGCTGGAGAGCGACAGGTCACAACGTGAAACTATAGCTGTCTTTGATATTTCATGCAGCCAATGAGGTTTGTGTTCTGTTAATATACCAATTTGTTTATTACCTTTCTAGCATTAAAGTGAATTGATATGTAACTACGGTTCTAAATCAAGATGTAAATTCGTGTGATAAAACCAACAAAGGATCAGTCTTAAGATTAATAGTCTACAATATGTAAATTGCTCATTGTATATTTGTTTATTTGATTTATGTTACAGTTCTTACGGTTGGGTGTAAGGTTATGTACAAAGTTAAGGTGCAAACTCAAGAATAAACCTAATCAGTATTGGCAAGAATATTTGTGCTGTCGTCTTTGAATCTGAGGGAGCTACAGATTACATTTATGAAGTTATTTATTACAAATTATTAAAACAATAATTTGGTGATAAACAACCTTGTATATAAATTGTGTAAAAGTTTAAATACATATATAAATATAAATGCTTTTAATAATAATAGTCACTCTGGCTTAAATCATCGTCTTTCGTACGATGTTCATTTCGTAAAAAAAATGTTACAATGCCCTTATTAAATACATATTATTATTATTATTATAAATTCTTAAACACTTTATTTTAATGATGTGAAGTGTCTACCTTCCATAATCTTTTTATTAACACAATAAACAGTGAAATGCTAACACAACGTATAGATCACATAGTGTAAACACACACACACACACACACACAGTGCTGGGCAGATAGACCCAGGACAGTGCGCCAATCCATCGCTGGGCACACACTCACACACAAAAACACACTCTATATGGGGCAATTTGGAGAACTAAATTGACTTGATCCATGTTTTTGGACTGTGGGAGGACAGCCCGGAGGAAACCCACGCAGACACGGGGAGAACATGGAAACTCCACCCAGATGGGGATTCGAACCGGGAATCCCTAGCGCTCAGAGGAGAACGTGCTAACCACTAAGCCACCGTGCCGCCCTCTATATAGTTATATTATAGTTATATTCTATATTAAATAATTTTCCAGTAGTTACGGTTTTGAGAAATGAGATATCTTTGTCTGCTTATTCCTTTCCTTGTCAGCAAAGCTTTGTTCATTCGGTTGTTCTGTCTTTTCTTTCAGTAATTCTAGATCAATAGATGAAGATGGCAACATCTAAGGATGGACCTTACTCAGCACTAATGGAGGACTGAATTTCACATCTTTAATTCCATAATTTTCTGCTGTGCTATTAGTATTCCATCCGAAGCCGTTCATTAGACTGATATCCCAACACGCTTTAAAAGATAGGGATAAATTATTAATAATTATATATTTAATTATATCCCTTTCATCTTAATCTTTATACTATAGAAGATGTTTTGCACGCTAGACTCTATAGAGCCGCAGTTCTTCCTCTATTCAAATTTCATGGTGGTTAAAAACAACATTATGGAAAAGCAGCGCCACCTAGTGATGGAAAGTGACGTCACACACCAAACCAGCAGGAAACCGCATCATCCATCCTCGCAGTGGACACAATGTACCAGGGCGTCACGTGATACGAGTTGACGTTCTTACATGATCACATGCGCGTCACTCTGGTCATTAACATGATATTCTGATTTAAAAAGTCCAGACGCTGAGATCAAAATAAACATCTCTGCCTCGCAGGCGCGTCGTTAGATCTGGACTTTCGGGGCTAAAACCGGGTGTTTGGTGTTAAGTTCCAATAAACGGTCATAAGTCGGCGGTTTTGTTCCAAAAGAATTTAATGCGCTTTACTGAATAGTAAGTGTACAGGAAAAATCATCAATGGCAGGCATTCACGATTGATGAGAGAGCTCTAAAGTCTCAAAGATCCAGCTTCGGTATATAAACCTTTAGTGGGCTGTCCTTCTTCTGTTGGTGAGTGTGACTGGACCTTCCAAATATGGTGGGGTTTTCTGAGCCCCCAGTCCCAATAATACTTTTTGACAAATGTTACTTGCCCCCTAAATCTATATTTTCAGAGTTACCCTGTGACCAGACTTTCTGACTCCTTCTCATTCGACAAGTGGTCATTCCTACAAATTACTCACACTCAACCCCCACCTGGTCATTCCCTCTGCCATTCAGAAGTTGTTTACATATCGTAAATGACAAAAATATCATTACAAAGGTAAAAACTTTCCAATGTTGACCAAACCTTTCAAATAATACAATTCATGTCTTTTTACGTTCAATAAATTCCAACATTGGTCAGCAGCCCCGGATCAAATGAGAGCAGCTTTCTCTGCAGCCTCTCCTCCAGCAGCGGGACCCAACGATGGAGTCACCGTCAGCTGTTTGTGCTTCCAAGCTCTCTCTGTGTGTGTGTGTGTGTGTGTGTGTGTGTGTTGTGTGTGTGTGTGTGTGTGTGTATATATGTGTGTGTGTGTTTGAGAGTGACAGATTTTTTCCGCCAGTATCGGGAGTAAAGTTACCGTAATAACTATGCTGTCTGTAAAGAGCAGCTTCTCAGCTTTCATAAACCGTCAGAATTTTTCTGAAGGCGCAAACTTTCTCAAAGTTACGGTAATTAAATAAAACCTTAAAACTGCGATGGACTCGTAAAACAGATTCATGCTTTTCCCCTGAAGCTCAGGTTCATCCAAAAGCATCATTTAGTAGAACTGAATGTGCTCTCCACTGCTGACAGACACATTTAATATATTATATAATTTTATTCAATATAAATAATAAATGATCAAACTAAATGAATGTAACAACAGTTTGAAAAATGATAAATACCCTCATGAAAGTGGCATTTTTAAAGAGGACAGAGGGGAATAAGGGATCTGGGTTAAAGCCCCTGATGTTTCAACTCATATCACGGTGACGTTATATACTATATAGTACATGTGAAAACTGTGAAAACTGAAGAAAAAAAAAAAAAAAAAAAAAAAAAAAAAAAAAAATATATATATATATATATATATATATATATATATATATATATATATATATATATATATATATATATATATATATATATATAGCCCAGCAATGGATTGGCGCCCTGTCCTGGGTCTATCAGCGCCAAAAACATTCTCCCCTGGATGGCCATGAGGAACCCCCCCATGAGATAATGAATGAACGAAAAAAATAAATAAATAAATAAATAAAAAATAATAATAAAAAAAAAAATATATATATATATATATATATATATATATATATATATATATATATATATATATATATATATATATATATATATATATATGTGTGTGTGTGTGTGTTACAGTTATTATTTAAAGATGTTTTTTATATTTAATGATGTGAAAACTTAAGGATAAACTATATATATATATATATATATATATATATATATATATATATATATATATATATATAAATCCACTTCAAACTAAAAATTTGATTATTTAATGATCATTGAACTAACTGTTACGGTGACTTTATGAAATTGAGAGGCTAAATAAAAGTAAAACATCACACATCATGTCCTTTACTATCTCTGCAATTATTTACTAGTTTTTTATCATATGATTAGCAAAAAAGGTGCTTCGTCCTGTTTGACAACGTTTATCAAGAACAAAAAATATTTCAACTGAGCGAAAATAAACTAATAATTATTTGTTAAGAATCTCTTTGTGTTACACGTTGTCAGTTCGGCCCTCCGGTTGAGTGCAATAGCGCCCCCCACTGTTTGGGCACAAAGCGTTATTATAAAGTTGGTGGTTAAGCATTAGAGTGAACCTCATCGTGTATGAAATCTCTAACTTTTAACTTTTTCTATTCTCTTAATTAACAAGCAAGTGAAATATGAACATTATTATTAAAAAATAAACTCTGAGCGTGATTTTTATTCTCCAGTTCTGTTATTAAATCTACAAACAAGTAAAATATTCACACGAGTATTTAAGGTGAACAGAATTCTTTATACTTCTACTAATTCAGGTGAACAGAATTAGTAGAATACTAATTCAGAATACTAATTCAGATGAACAGAATTCTTTATACTCCTACTAATCAACCAAAAGGCACTTTTTTCAGTGAACTTCAAACTACAAGAAGATGATTATAGGTAATAAACTAATAATTAGGCGTTTTATTAATTAATAATTGGTGAAATAAGTTAAGCTTCATCGGAAATCATCTAAACCCAACGTGTGGATCTTTTTAAATCAAGATATAAATCCATTCCTTTTGATCTGCAAATAACGCACTCAGAAAGACAAAAAAAACACAACAGTTAATAAATAAAAAGTGATATTTATGTTTGAAGATGATCGTGAACAGGTTTTTGGTGAAGGTTGCAAAAAAATGAACTCCCCGTCGGGGAATCGAACCCCGGTCTTCCGCGTGACAGGCGGAGATACTGTCCACTATACTAACGAGGAAGCCATACAAAACGCACGCCTAACGTCTATCTATCACTGATACTATAAAATTAAATTTTTTTAAACAGTATTTAAAGTATTATGTTTGTAAGTTTATTATTTTATAAGGAGAGTTTATCTGTTGTTGATATTAACAGACTGTTTTCTTCATGACAAGCGAAGATAATTTCCAATATGCTAACGCGAAATGTGCTTTAAATGCGCCCTCTGGTGGGCCGAGTCTATAAGTGCAATTAAAGTTAATTTACAGAAAAAAGAAAAAAATGTAAATATTTTAGAGCAATAACAATGTAGAATACGTACGAAGCAGAAATCGATCTTTAGTAGTTTTCTTGTTTTCATGCTTTTTTTCCCCAACATGTTACTATTACACGGTTTTAATTTAATTATTAGTTATGTTGTTTATTCTCCCCATATTACATACGAACCGTGACTTGTTTAATAATTTGTTTAATTTAATACGAAATGTTTAAGTAACTTTCACTTTATTAAATAATTGTAAAAAAATAAAAATAAAAATAATAATAATAGAAGAATTAAATAAACGGAAAAAAAACAGGTGGCTTAGTGGTTAGCACGTTCCCGGTTCGAATCCCCATCTGGGTGGAGTTTCCATGTTTCCTCCGGGTTCTCCGGTTTCCTCCCACAGTCCAAAAACATGGATCAAGTCAATTGAATTCTCTAAATTGCCCCATATAGAGTGTGTCTGTGTGAGTGAGTGTGTGCCCAGAGACGGATTGGCGCCCTGTCCTGGGTGTATCTGCCCAGTGCCCGAAGCGTTCTCCCCTGGATGGGCATGGGGAACCCCCCCCACTACCCTAATATAGGATGAAGCAGGAGATAATGAATGAATGAATGAAAAAAAACATCGACACAGGGGCGTGACTTCAGATTATTCATTCATTCATTCATTATCTCCCGCTTTATCCTCTATTAGGGTCGCGGTGGGGTTCCCCATGCCCATCCAGTGGAGAACGTCTCGGGCGCTGGGCAGATACACCCAGGACAGGGCGCCAGTCCATCGCTGGGTACACACTCACACACTCCAACACACTATATATGGGGCAATTTAGAGAACTCAATTACCTTGATTTATGTTTTTGGACTGTGGGAGGAAACCGGAGAACCCGGAGGAAACCCACGCGGACACGGGGAGAACATGGAAACTCCACCCAGTTGGGGATTCGAACCGGGAATCCCTAGCGCTGAGAGGCGAACGTGCTAGCCACCATGCCGCCCACTTCAGATTATATAACACAGAATTCATAATTGTTTACAAATAGAAACAAAATACACTTTTATTGGTTCCATTAAAACGTAAGAAGTTATTAGGTGTTAGTCAATCGTGTTCTTAATGATTCTTGAATGTTCTATTAGCAGCAAACATTTTAATACATCAAATGTGGGCAACTGTTATCATTCTTACATTAAACATTTTTACCTTATACTCTACACAGCGATCCTTTTTTTAGGTTGCCGGAGTGACCAGTTATTGTTACCGACATGCCCATCATTACTTGGCGCATCTGCATTTCTCGACGTATTGTGGCCATCGTTATGGTGTCTATGGCGCTTAATGATTCTTTTTATAATTGTAGTTGATTGAAACATAACACATTCTTCTTTTGGTGTTTTTACCCTTCATTATTTAGGGGTCGCCACAGGGATGAACTTGCATCTTAGACTTTGACCCACTGTTTTACATGTGCCCTTCCTGACACAAAGCTCACCCTCTACCGAGCCTGGGAACACACAGAATACAAAGACAATTTAGAGCAGCTGATTCACCTTAGATCCATGTTTTTAGACTGTGGGAGGAAACTGGAGAACCCGGAGGAAACCTGCACGGCCACGGGGAATCCCTAGAGCTGAGAGGAGAACATGCCAACCACTAAGCCACCGTGCCGCCTGATGGAAACATAACCAAATTAGTATAAACATAACATTTGTATAAAATTCTGTCTACTGTGAGCTGAAATAAAATAATTTTTCTGTGTGAATTCACTGGTGTTTTTTAAGACTCTTTGTTTAGTAAAACTCTTTCAAGACTGTGAGTGAATGCACTGGTGTTTTTTAAAATGACTATGATTATTCATACATTCATTCATTCATTATCTTCCGCTTTATCCTCTATTAGGATTGGGGGGGGGTTCCCCATGTCCATCCAGGGGAGAATGTTTCGGGAGCTGGGCAGATACACCCAGGACAGGGGGGGCAATCTATCACTGGACACACACTCACTCACACAAACACACTCTATATGGGGCAATTTGGAGAATTCAATTGACTTGATCCATGTTTTTGGACTGTGGGAGGAAACCGGAGAACCCGGAGGAAACCCACGCGGACACGGGGAGAACATGGAAACTCCACCCAGATGGGGGTTCGAGAATCCCTAGCGCTGAGAGCAGAACATGCTAAACCACTAAGCCACCGTGCCGCCTAGTCTTAAAACATGTTGTCTTAAAAATTGATCAAGGTCAATTGAATTCTCCAAATTGCCCCATATAGAGTGTGTCTGTGTGAGTGAGTGTGTGTCCAGCGATAGATTGGCACCCTATCCTGGGTGTATCTGCCACAGTCCAAAAACATGGATCAAGTCAATTGAGTTTTCCAAATTGCCCAATATAGAGTGTGTCTGTGAGTGAGTGTGTGTCCAGTGATAGATTGGCGTCCTCTCCTGGGTCTATCTGCCCAGCGCCCGAAACGTTCTCCCCTGGATGCACCCCCCCCCCCCCACGACCCCAATATAGGATAAAGCGGAAGATAATGGATGAATGGATGAATGAGTGCTCCAAATTGCCCCACATAGTGTGTATCTGTAAGTGTGCCAGGTGATGGATTGGCGCCCTGTCCTGGGTGTATCTGCTCAGCGCCCAAAACGTTCTACGTTACTATATTGATAATAACTCGGCACCAATGAGGTCCGATCATGTGCACCTGTCGGAACCGCTATTTCAACTATTTAATAAACTAAATGTTTTTTCTTGTTTTGCTGAATAATGTGCATTGCATTTACATCCTGATGATCCACACATAGTATAAACCTTTAACAAAGCCTTTCACCTTCAGTAATGAGCGGGATCTGATCTGATGATTAGAATGAATTTATATAATATTTTATTAAATCTCTTTGAACTCTAAACACACGAGGTGCCACTGCTGCTGCTGTTGTTGTTGTTGTTGTTTTTATTCTTCTTCTTTTTCTCTATTGGCGATTTGGATTCTAATTCAGTGCACTGCCGCCACCTACTGTTTTGTAAACGCGTTTCAATACAAAACATTTGCAATGAACCTTTCATTCATTCATTATCTCCCGCTTTATCCTCTATTATGGTCGCGGGGGGGTTCCCCATGCCCATCCAGGGGAGAACGTCTCGGGCGCTGGGCAGATAGACCCAGGACAGGGCGCCAATCCATCACTGGGTACACACTCACACACTCAAACACACTCTATATGGGGCAATTTAGAGAATTCAATTAACTTGATCCATGTTTTTGGACTGTGGGAGGAAACCGGAAAACCCGGAGGAAACCCACACGGACACGGGGAGAACATGGAAACTCCACCCAGATGGGGATTCGAACCGGGAATCCCTAGCGCTGAAAGGCGAACGTGCTAAACCACTAAGCCACCGTGCCGCCCTGCAATGAACCTATTAAAGGTAAAATGAAGAAATCAGATTTGCTCTTTTTCTAGAGGGCCTTGTCTTACAGAGATCTAATATTTAATTACTGTTTGTCTTTATTTTATTTTATTTTTTTTTACCAGAACAACAGCTTAAAATGGGCGGACTGCTGTAAATTCATTCACTCATTCATTATCATGAGCTGGGCAGATACACCCAGGACAGGACACCAATCTATCACTGAACACACACTCACACAGACACACTCTATATGGGGCAATTTGGAGAACTCAATTGACCTTGATCCATGTTTTTGGACTGTGGGAGGAAACCGGAGAACCCGGAGGAAACTCATGCGGACACGGGGAGAACATGGACACTCCACCCAGATGGGGATTCGAATCGGGAATCCCTAGCACTGAGAGGCGGACGTGCTAACCACTAAGCCACGGTGCTGCCCTGCTGGAAATTGCCCCTTTTAATTTACCCTTATATGGGTGTGTGTGTGTGTGTGTGATGGTGCCCAGTGATAGATTGGTGCCCTGTCCCGGGTGTATCTGCCCAGTGCCCGATACGTTCTGGATGGGCATCTCTTTCAGATTTCCTTGTGCTCTGGTACGGTACATTTTCTTTGTCCTATTTCAAACATTTTTCTATTCCATTAGCTATTTTTCTTCAGCTTTTGTCCACAACCAGCTCCATTTTCCAACTCTGGGTGCTATTTCTGGTTGGTTTTATACATCTGAAGTAAGACGACTAACTAAAACTTCTGAATCCAGCCGTTGAGACATGTCTCCCACTACTTTTAAAATATTGTAGACTTTTGCCGTAATAACTGCCATTACAATGTTTAACTTGGTCTCTCCATCAGCTTTTCACATCTCATCTTTGGGTAAAATACATTTATCTCCCCATTCAGTTTCCATCAGATTTAAATTTAATTCTCAAATAAATGTATTTTTACTTTGCCATGTTTTGTGGCTTTCAACCTATAACTGGGGTAGGATCCAGCCTATGGAACCCTAGATAATGCAATCAGTTATTCAAAATGATTTTTTAACCCTGACTGCCTAGTTAGTCTCATAAGCATTGTGAAGGAAAATAGTATTTTACTATGTATAATATGATTTTACTATGTATGAGTGATTCATCTTAACCATTGTGTTTGCATATAACTATGAAGAAACTTCTACAGTTATTATGTCTTATTATGATATCTTATTATGATGATATGATTACACTAAGTCATGTTGACATTTAGTAGGGTCAGTGCTAGACATCAGTCTGCTGTTTAACCATTGCAATAAAACCACGTAGACAGAACTGAGATCCACGTCCGCACTATTCAGACATTGTTGTTTGTAAAACAAGCTATTGAAGGTCGCAGAGAAGATTTCAGCAAATGCTCTGCACACATGATATAAATAGTGGGGCTCTCTGATAACTTGTCAGAGAGTGGGGTAGGATTTTCCTTACGCTCTCTCATTCTCTTTCGCTTTGTCTTTTACCTTTCTTTAATAAATATCACTTCTTTTAATATGCATTGTCTCACGAGAATATTATTTCCACCACAGCATTATGATGTCACAACCTCTCATGACATATAGAATCTTGGGAATTACAAATTTACCATCACCTGGGAAACAGTAAATGTTTCTTTGAACAGTGGAATTCAGTCGTGTTATACTGAGCAGTTTCAATTTAACGGGCTTATACAAGTATGTCAAATACAAAATGTATTTATTTAATGCTTTATAACGTCACTAACACAACTCTGGCCTAAAACATATTTCCTCTGATCTGCTTTAAACATCTGTTTGGATTATAAAGTTAATCAAAATGAAAAGTGTTCACATATTAATGGCCTTAATCTCTGAACACATCTGCACCTGTTAATCAAAACGCAAAGTATAACTATCTTAATTTTCCCTTTGGCTAGGTGAGTTACTTTGCGCAGGAGAAGCAGTCGCAGTAATGGCGTTAACGTCGTGGGATCTGACCACCTACGAGCTGCTTTTCGTCACTTTATCAATGACGTCTTGTTTCCTGTTTGTGGCGCTGATAGCTCTCTGCTGCTTTTGCTGCTGGCGCAAGAAATGTTGTTCAAAGAAAGCCAATGTGCCTCCCACACCCGTCGGGATCATGCTGCCTTCGGTCATCCAAGAGCAAGGACCGACTGTGTTCAATCTTCCGCCTCAACCCAACGAGGACGATAATAAAACAGGAGACAAGCAAACAAGGATGGAAAGGAAAGCATGACTTTAATCAAGACTGATCCTTCATATATATGCAGATATTAAAAAAATAAAACACCTTCCCAATGAACTGAACAGTTCCTGTATGTTCCTGTGGTGTCGGGCCATGGTATCTGCCGGCCGCTCACGTTCCTGCAGCTCGTGGGCGATCCCCGCAGCTTAGAGTGCACATGTTTATCAGGCGGAACACTACAGGGGCATTAATTATCTCAAATGGTCTAATAGAAAAGTCAATTGCCGCCAGCGCCGCTTTCCTCCACAACGGGTTAACTGGCCTACAGAACCATTTCTGGATCTTCCCCCTCCTACCTTCACTCTATCTTTTCAAAATACACTCCGACTCTTTCACTTCGCTCCAGTGATGATCGCCCCCTGGTGGTTCCACCTCACCGAGGAGCTGATTCTCACTCCGTGGCGTTCACCACTGCAACATGGTGGAACGATCTTCCCAACTCTGTCCGTAAGGCGGAGTCACTGAGCAGTTTTAAGAAACTACTGAAGACGCATCTCTTTAACAAATACAAATACCTGTAGTAGAAAAAAAAGGGGGGGGGGGCAGCATCAAATAACAATCAGATTTGATGAATTTACACTGTAGTTGGTTTTCTGCAGAACTTCTCATTTGTGAGTCGCTTTGGATAAAAGCGTCTGCTAAACAACTAAATGTAATGTAACGGGTTATCTGCAATGCAACAGGTCTTTAAATCCTACACTGCGGGGAGAGAGCTCGACCAAGTTCAAGTTCAAGTTATTTATTTCTATAGCGCTTTTTACAACAGTACATTGTCACAAAGCAGCTTTACAGAATGAAAAGCCTTTAAACCCCCAAAGAGCAAGCCGAAGCGACCACAAGCTGGGGAACCCCCTACCCCCCGCATCCCTAGTAGAGGATTCAGTGGAAGATAATGAATGAATACTAATCAAAACAAAAAAATGTATATTGCTTCCATCAAAATATAAAAATGGACTGTTATAATTAAGAGGAAAATGAAAACAAGGTTAATTTTGGGTTTTCTCAGTAAATGAAAGCAAACATCAGCACCCACTTCTGTATCAAACAATATAATACCAAACAAAAGAAATGTTAATGAATATAACAAATAATTTACTTATACTGATAAGAATAAAAAATACTTTTAAAGTAATCATCACCCCGCTGGTGTTCATGCAGCTCTTGGGACAGAGCAGCTGGTTTTAGCTTCATAAATTCTTAATAAATTCTAAATTCTTCATAAATTTTCTAAAAGAAAATGGATTAATAAAAATGTTCCTGAACACTGGATAACAAAGCACTACTAAGTTAAATGGCAAAAAGTGAATGGAAAGTGCAATCAGTCTGTGCTTTTCGCTGGTGGATGTCTCTGCAAATCAAAGTGGGTGTCACATGGCAAATTTCTTGTTTGTAGTTCATAAATGGATGGAGTTACGCACATCTTATAATCAGATTTATCCCTTAGGAAATTAACTAAGCCAACTGTGGGGAAAATATATTTTCTGATGTCTTATGGTCACTTTTTACTATAAACAAGAAATTTGCTATGTGACACCCACTTTGATTTGCAGACAATTTATGAAGAACTCTAAAAGTGAAAACCAGCTGCTCTGTCCCAAGAGATGCATGAACACCAGCGGGGTGACGATTACTTTAATAGTCTAGAGCTGCGGTGGCGGGTTCTGACCAGGACCGACGGCTCTCCGGTCCTAGTGTGTCAGGTAAGGGCTTGGCTCTGTAGTTCAGTGTGATGTTTGATGAAGTTTCTATATACTCTGTGTGTGGGGAATAAAGACACATTATTCTAGCACCAGTGTTGTTGTGTATTCATTGTCTCTGTGCCGATTTCACTCGAACCTGATTCGAAGTTTGAATCAAGGTTTATTTGTCGTAGATATACATTGTACAGCCAGCAGTGAAATTCTTTCCTGACTTCTCCACATAAAGTTTAAATTTAAGAAGATAAGAAAAAACAAAACATGGATCAAGTGAATTGAGTTCTCCAAATTGCCCCATATAGAGTGTGTCTGTGTGAGTGAATGTCCAGTGATAGATTGGTGTCCTGTCCTGGGTGTATCTGCCCAGCACCCGAAACGTTCTCCCCTGGATGGGCCCTAATAGAGGATATAAAGCGGGAGATAATGAATGAATAAATAAAATTTAACTATGTATTTACACTGAATTTTGAAAAGAAGAGAAACTGTACAATTATGGACAGATAACAGATATGAACTAAAATGGTCTTATAAGTTAAAAGTTATAATCAAAGTGGGTTGTGCTTTTATGTGCAAATATTTGGTTTACTCCAGGTTCTCCGGTTTCCTCCCACAGTCCAAGAACATGGATCAAGTCAATTGAATTCTCCAAATTGCCCCATATAGAGTGTGTGTGTGTGTGTGTGAGTGTGCCCAGCGATGGATTGGCGCCCTGTCCTGGGTCTATCTGCCCAGCGCCCGAAACGTTCTCCCCTGGATGGGCATGGGGAACCCCACCGCGACCCTAATAGAGGATAAAGCGGGAGATAATGAATGATAAATGAACAGGATACGCTTAATAACCCCTCAAAGGAGGAGGTAGTGAAACCAAAACAGAAACCAGTTGAGCTCATCCCGGGTTGGGATGAAGCTAAAGTGACCTACATAGTCGCGCAAGAACTACATGTGGGAGGTGGTAGACCTGAGTCTTGGGGCAAAATTTTAAGGAGCCCCGAACCAGAGGATTTGTGCAGTGAGTTGAACAGAATTCCTGTTACGGGTAAAAAGCCGATAGACTCCATACAGCGTTGGTTGTGGCTTGTGGGGGAAGCATGGAAACAAACGTTGGAAAAATGTGATCAATTGTTGAAGCAGCAGAAAGACTCGGAGGAGCAATTAACCAAAACAATGAGTGATTTGTCCCTCCATTCAAAATGTCTTTGGAGGGCTTCAGAAGCATACTGAACACCTCCAAGGAGTTACAACAATTGGTGGAATTTCATAAACATGTCACAGCTAGTGGTGTCCACTCTGATAACCAAAGGAAAGGTGCTAACAGCATCGAAGATGGTATTACAACATTTAGCATCACATTGGTATGACATATTCAATGGATTATCACCTTATGCTAAAGAATTTATAGCACCCCTATTCTGGTGTTGATAGGAGTTTTGTTAATAATTGCTGCGTGTAATGTCGGAATCTGTCTTTATGTCAAGAGGGTCAAAACCGCGATGCAACGGAAACTAAACAGTGTATTACTTGGATAATGGTAGGAATTATCACAGAGAAATTATGGCCACCAAACCTATCCACAAAAAACTATCCACCATTATCAAACAGGTCCATTAACCATAATCACTGTAGGGAACAGGTATTGGCCATTTAGAATTATCACCTGGGAGAAAGAACCTCTGAAAGCTACATGCCATACCAGGATATACATATTTAATGGAATAAAATCTAATATGGACCAATTTACCCCATATTCTGGTACAAATTATTCCATAATCTGCTGGTGACAAAAGCCAAGAGTGGAATGTGGGGAAAATATATTTTCTTATGTCTTTTGATCACTCACAAACTTATGGTCACTTTTTATATAATCTGTTTTTCACCTGCATGTGTCAGGCACCAATTCAAGGACGATCGGGAGTGTGAGGACGACTCGCCCCAAGCACCGATTGAAGAAAGAAGGGAGTGTAGGGGCCTGTCTCGACTCAGTGCCCTCGAGTCGAAACAGGGCACAGAATTAATTGCAGGGAAACCTGCAGGTGGGGCCCAGCCCGCTCCGCTCGCATGTAACCCTCGTTCACTTCGCTCCAGTGATGATCGCCCCCTGGTGGTTCCACCTCACCGAGGAGCTGATTCTCACTCCGTGGCGATCACCACTGCAACATGGTGGAACGATCTTCCCAACTCTGTCCGTACGACAGAATCACTAAACAGATTTAAGAAACTACTGAAGACGCATCTCTTTTACAAATTGCCTGTTGTAGGGAGAGAGAAAAAAAAAGGGGAGGGGGGTGCAGCATCAAATAATAATCAGGTTTGATGAATTTACAGTGTAGTTGGTTTTCTTCATAACTTCTGACTTGTAATGTTCTCATTTGTAAATCGCTTTGGATAAAAGCGTCTGCTAAATAAGTAAATGTAAATGTAATGTAAATGTAACCCTCGTGACGATTCTGCATAAAAGGCAGGGGAGCCCTGGTGCTGATGAGAGTCTGCTGTGGGAGATGCACAATCGCCCAGCTTTTGAACTGCGGTGGCGGGCTCTGACCTGGACCGACGGCTCCAGGGGCGTTTTTAGGGTTTAGAAACATCTGGGTCTTTAGCCCAGATCCCTTATTCCCCCTCTGTCCTCTTTAAAATGTGTCCTTTCATGAGTGTATTTATCCATTTTTCAAACTGTTGTTACATTCATTTAGTTTGATCATTTATTATTTATATTGTTTATATGTATAAAATTAAATATCATATGAAATGTGTCTGTCACCAGGGGGCAGCACATTCAGTTCTAATAAATGATGCTTTTGGATGAAAATGTTTGAATAAAGGAACCTGAGCTTCAGCAGAAAAGCATGAATCTGTTTTACGAGTCCGTCGCAGATCAGACAGTTTTAAGGTTTTATTTAATTACCGTAAGTTTGAGACAGTTTGCACCTTCAGAAATATTCTGACGGTTTATGAAAGCTGAGAAGCTGCTCTTTACAGACAACATACAGTTATTACGGTAACTTTACGCCCGATAATGTTGAAGGTCTCCCTCACACACACACACACACACACACACACTGAGCTTGGAAGCACAAACAGCTGTTTTTTTCAGCTGTTGATCCAAAAAACATGGATCAAGTCAATTGAATTCTCCAAATTGCCCCATATAGAGTGTGTGTGTGTGAGTGAGTGTGTGTCCAGTGATAGATTGGCGTCCTGTCCTGGGTGTATCTGCCCAGCGCCCGAAACGTTCTCCCCTGAATTGGCATGGGGAACCCCCCCCACGACCCTAATATAGGATAAAGCGGGAGATAATGGATGGATGGATAGTTGGCAAAGGTGACCATTCATTCATTATCTTCTTTATCATTATCTTCTTTATCTTTATCCTATATCCTCTCCCCCATGCCCATCCAGGAGAGAAAGTTTCGGGCGCTGGGCAGATACACCCAGGACAGGATGCCAATCCATTCCTGGGCACACACACACTCTATATGGGGCAATTTGGAGAACTCAATTGACTTGATCCATGTTTTTGGACTGTGGGAGGAAACCGGAGAACCCGGAGGAAACCCACGCAGACACGGGGAGAACATGGAAACTCCACCCAGATGGGGATTCGAACCGGGAATCCCTAGCGCTGAGAGGAACGTGCTAAACCACTAAGCCACCGTGCCGCCCCAAAGGTGACCAGTTATTGAAAACAACATGCTGCTTGGAGCAGCGTGGACATTGTTTTGGTGGCTTTCATAAGTTTATTCACTTGTCATCATTTTCATAAACCTTTTTTTTATGCCAAAAATTTGTATACAAGGTTTACCAAACATTTGCATTAAAATCAGGCTACTGTACGTTGGAATGAGCTTTTTCTGTGTGAATCTGCTGGTGCTGCTTCAGAAAGATTTTTCTAGTAAAATTCTTTCCACACTCCGAGCATGAGTATGGCTTTTCGCCCGTGTGAATGCGCTCGTGCTGTTTAAAATTACTCTGATTAGTGAAGACTTTCCCGCACTCTGAGCAGGAGTAGGGTTTCTCTCCCGTGTGAATGCGCTGGTGTTGCTTCAGATTACTCTGATTGCTAAAAACTTTTCCACACTGTGAACATGAGTACGGTTTCTCTCCTGTGTGAATATGCCGATGCACTTTAAGACTGCTCTGGTGACTGAAACTCTTTCCGCACTGCGAGCAGGAGTACGGTTTCTCTCCGGTGTGAATGCGCTGGTGTTCCTTAAGATTACTCCCATCAATAAAACTTTTCCCACAGTGTAAGCAGGAATAAGGCTTTTCTCCGGTGTGAATGCGCTGATGGAGTTTAAAATTGCTCTGGAAGGTAAAACTTTTCCCACATTGTGAGCAGATGTAGGTTTTCTCTCCTGTGTGAATTCGCCGGTGGCGTGTAAAGCTGCTCTGTTGAGAGAAACGTTTTCCACACTGTGAACAAATGTAAGGTTTTACTCCGGTGTGAATGCGCTGGTGTTCTTTCAGATTACACTGATTAGTAAAACCTCTTCCACATTCCGAGCAAAAATATGTTTTTTCTCCCGTATGAACGCGCTGATGAAGTTTGCAAAAACTCAATCGAGTGAAACTCTTTCCGCACTGTGAGCAGGAGTATGGTTTCTCTCCCAAGTGAATGCGCTGGTGTTCTTTAAGATTGCTCTGATCTGTGAAAGCTTTTCCACACTGTGAGCAGGAGAATGGTTTCTCTCCCGTGTGGATGCGCTGATGCAGTTTAAGACTGCTCTGGTAAATAAAACTCTTTCCACACTGCGAGCAGGAGTACGGTTTCTCTCCGGTGTGAATGCGCTGGTGCTGTTTGAGATTGCCCTGCTTGGTAAAACCCTTTCCACACTGTGAGCACGTGAATGTTTTATCTCCTTTGAGAATGCGCTGGTGTTGTTCAGGTGGAAACTGTGGAGTGCAACTCTTTTCATACTCTGGGCAGGAACGTGGCTGTTCCTCTGTGATGACTCCCCCCTGGTGTTTAAGAAGATGAAGGGAAACGTCTTCCACGCTGTTTGTTGGAATGCGCTTTTTCTTCGTTGTGGATGTGCTCATGTTTTCTCCGTAAAAGTCATTCCTGAAGGCATGAAGATGTCGTTTTCTTTCCTTTGCGAAGCTTCTGATGATGTTAACACTTTCCAAAGTGAAAAACTCGGTATTTTGTCTTTTAAACGTGTTCAAGTGAAAGGAAACGATGGTGTTCCTGTTAAGAGAGCAATAAATGAGGTTCTTGTTATGGTAGGAATTTAAAGTGTATTTCAGGTAAGGTTTTACCAGTGAATAAAAAGTGTACATGTTCTTTAAAAAGTATTAAGTGTAACATTGTTGTTAGAGTAAGCTAATAATCTTACCCAGACCGCTGACTTGTTCAGGGTGTTTCACCTCCTTTTGCTTAATGAGAGCTGCGGTCGTCTCCATCCCTCCCCATCACCTCGTTCAGGATTTAAAAAAAAGAATTCATGATTTTTTAAAAAATAAAGTGCACTGCACAGTGATTTATTTACTTGGTGCAGCAATAGGTAGATTTCACAACATCACACAAACTTCAAGTAGGGACTAGAACCAGGACTAAAACAGGACTGAAACAGGACTGAAACAGGACTAAACGGACACAATCCCACCCACGTCTTCAACACTCAAACTTTTAAGCCTGCACTGCATTAGTTGCACATAGATGCATCACTCACTTTAATTATAAGTTATAAAACAATTTTTACTTTAGATCCGTTACAGTGCCATATTTGTACAGTTTCTCTTTTTTTAATTCAATTGCACATTGGGGGTGGCACAGTGTCTTAGTGGTTTAGTATGTTCGCCTCTCAGCTCTAGGGATTCCCGGTTCGAATCCCCATCTGGGTGGAGTTTCCATGTTCTCCCGGTGTCTGCGTGGGTTTCCTCCGGGTTCTCCGGTTTCCTCCCACAGTCCAAAAACATGGTTCAAGTCAATTGAGTTCTCCAAATTGCACCATATAGAGTGTGTGTCTGTGGGAGTGAGTGTGTGCCCAGTAATAGATTGCCCCCTGTCCTGGGTGTATCTGCCCAGCGCCCGAAACGTTCTCCCCTGGATGGGCATGGGGAACCCCACAACGACCCTAATAGAGAATAAAGCGGAAGATAATGAATGAACGAATGAATAATTGCACATTGTAAATATATATTTTATTTTAGTTTACTTGTCCTTTGTATAACTATTTTGTAAATCTAAATCTTTTTCGTTCGCCTCTCAGCACTAGGGATTCCCGGTTCAAATCCCCATCTGGGTGGAGTTTGCATGTTCTCCCCATGTCTGCATGGGTTTCCTCCGGGTTCTCCGGTTTCCTCCCACAGTCCAAAAACATGGATCAAGTCAATTGAGTTCTCCAAATTGCCCCATATTAAGTGTGTGTGTGTGAGTGAGTGTATGCCCAGTGATAGATTGCCCCCTGTCCTGGATGTATCTGCCCAGCGCCTGAGACGTTCTCCCCTGGATGGGCATGGGGAACCCCACCGCGACCCTAATAGAGGATAAAGCGGGAGATAATGAATGAATAAATCTTTTTCTTACTGTAATTCCAAATTTCTAACTTTCTGTGGAGATGTCAGAACGTGTATAACTACACATCTGACTAATTAACCTGATTGGATTTGAAGTACAAAACTGCTCCACATTTACGGGAAAATCAGGAACGTGCAACTTTATATTTGATTGTTTCCGATTAACAGTTAAAGTTCTCAATACTATAGAACACGATCTTCCCTCCACATGCTTTTATTTACATGCTGATTATCCCACAAATAATTAACCTTCAGTCAATTCATCTCACCTTCTGTAAAGAACTGGATCTGATGATGAAGATGAAGATGATGATGAAGATGATGATGAAGTGCAAATCATCTCTTTATTAAATCATTCAGTGCTCGCAGAACACGACGATCTTGTTGTTTTCTCCACATTCTTCATTTCATATTTGGTGCAATAGCGCCCCCGACTGTTTGGAAGTAAAGCGTTTTTATGACGCTTGTTGTTAAACCTTAAGAGTAATACTCACCGTGTATGAAATTACAGTTGCTCCATAAATATCGCTTTAAAGTTATCGCTTTAATAACTTTAAACTTATCCTGTTCCATTAATCAGCAAGCAAGAGGAATATTAACACTATAATTAGAAACAAGCTCTGAGCACGATTCTTTATCCCCCTGTTCACTAGGTGGCGCTAATAAACCGAATGCACTTATTTTCCGTGAACATCAAACTACAAGAAGAATTCACATCGGTTCCCAACTAATAATTATTCATTCATTCATTATCTCCCGCTTTATCCTCTATTAGGGTCGCGGTGGGGTTCCCCATGCCCATTCAGAGGAGAACGTTTCGGGCGCTGGGCAGATACACCCAGGACAGGGCGCCAATCTGTCGCTGGGCACACACTCACTCACACAGACACACTCTATGGGGCAATTTGGAGAACTCAATTGACTTGATCCATGTTTTTGGACTGTGGGAGGAAACCGGAGAACCCGGAGGAAACCCACACAGACACGGGGAGAACATGGAAACTCCACCCAGATGGGGATTCAAACCGGGAATCCCTAGTGCTGAGAGGCAAACGTGCTGACCACTAAGCCACCGTGCCGCACACTAATAATTATATTATATTTATTAATAATTGTTAAAATAAGTTGACCTTCATCAGTCAACGTATCATTCAATCATCTAAACCAAACGCGTGGATCTTTTCAAAACAATGTTGAAGGATGAAGGATGGATCAAATATTAATCCATTTCATTTAATCTGCATATAACGCACTCAAAAAATCACAACAATTAATAAATTATAAAATGATATTTATGTTTGAAGATGATCGTGAACAGGTTTTTAGAGAAGGCTGCAAAAAATTGTACTCCCCGTCGGGGAATCGAACCCCGGTCTTCCGCGTGACAGGCGGAGATACTGTCCACTATACTAACGAGGAAGCCGTACAATACGTTTGTCAAAAGGTTATCTAAAGGTAAATATAAAAAAAAAAATCAGAATAGAACGAGGGACGTTTTTTTTTTTTTTTTTTTTAATTAATTAATTTATTTATTTATTTTTTTAAGTATATTTAATAATTGTCTCCATCATTTGTTAAAACATCCTCTGAGTTTCTCTGCTCATTAAAATCTCATTAAAATTTCCAGCTTTTATACCAAATCCCGATTACAACCGGCTGTTGACGTCATTACTTCGTTTCTAAAATGTATTACGAGCTCAAATCGCTTACGTCACAGCTTATCTTTAAAATGTGTTAAGGACTGAAATGCTGAAAAATAAGTTTTATAATGAATTTGATAACGATGACCACACAAAACATGAAACATCTTTGGTTCATACTGTCTGTAATGTAATTAATCCATCCATTATCTCCCGCTTTATCCTCTATTAGGGTCGCGGGGGGGGGGGGGTTCCCCATGCCCATCCAGGTGAGAACGTTTTGGGCGCTGGGCAGATACACCCAGGACAGGGGGGCAATCTATCACTGGGCACACACTCCCTCACACACACACACACTCTCTCTATGGGGCAATTTGGAGAATTCAATTGACTTGATCCATGTTTTTGGACTGTGGGAGGAAACCGGAGAACCCGGAGGAAACCCACGCGGACACGGGGAGAACATGGAAACTCCACCCAGATGGGAATTTGAACCGGGAATCCCTAGCGCTGAGAGGAGAACATGCTAAACCACTAAGCCACCGTGCCACCCTTGAGTAGTTTACACTTTTTATATTTAATCATTGTTTAGAATTCCTCTTAAACCATCAAAGAATTTCAAGACCATGGTGGCATCGTGGTAATAATGGTGATGATGTGCAAAATATTTATACATTAAATACTTCAGCGCTTGTAATTTTAATCCATTCAACGGGACAGTGCTTATCTCTGTATAACGCAATCACAAAGAAAAAGAACACAACAATTATAGATTGTTATAAATTAGAAAATGATATTTATGTTTGAAGATGATCGTGAACAGGTTTTTGGTGAAGGCTGTAAAATGGTGAACTCCCCGTCGGGGAATCGAACCCCGGTCTTCCGCGTGACAGGCGGAGATACTGTCCACTATACTAACGAGGAACACGGAGATTCCGGTCAGATTAACGTAAGATATTACTGAGACTACAATATAAATTGCTTTAATCTTTATTAATATGTTTGTAAATTATTTTTTTTTTCAGAGTTTATCCGTTGTTGGTATTTAACAGACTCCACCGTTTCCTTCATGACAAGCGCAGACATTATCTTTACTGTCCTAACAAACTGACCGCCAGAGGGCGCATTTAAACCACATTACGTCTAAATGTAAAAGTAATGTGTTTTAAATGCGCCATCTGGTGGTCAGTCAGTTGTTGTGCATATGAATTCAGTTACAAATTCATTTATAGATAGATACCTTTTATTGTCATTGCACAGCGAGATTTGAGCAGCAATCTTAGGTGCATAAACAAACAGTATAAACAAAAAAAATAAAAAGTTTAAAAATTATATATATGATGTTATTAATATTGCACATAGTAAGTTATTGCACATAATGAATTATATTGCACATAAAGGACAATATTAAAGAGTCCAGAGAAAGTCGACGCTGCTTCTTGACAGGGTCAACGCAAGGATTGGTTTCTGTATTTTTAAGTATTTTTAGGCATCATTTGTGAACATCATTATTGTGCTTGATAAATGTTTAGCAAAGAAATTCCTTGCCCACGTGGTTATATCAGCTTTCTGATGATTTACGACATCAATATACAATATACAACAGTAAATAAATTTTTATATATATATAAAGAAATTAAAAGATAAAAGAATGACTAAATAATAACAAAATAATTTATAAAAAATGAACCTATATATCAGTACAATGATGATAGGAGCTTAGTAGCAGCAAATAACTATCCATCCATCCATTATCTTCCGCTTTATCCTATATCAGGGTCGCGGGGAGGTCCAGGGGAGAACATTGCATGCGCTGGGCAGATACACCCAGGACAGGGCGCCAATCTATAGCTGGGCACACACTCACTCACACACACACACACACACACACACACACACTATATGGGGCAATTTGGAGAATTCTATTGACTTGATCCATGTTTTTGGACTGTGGGAGGAAACCGGAGAACCCGGAGGAAACCCACACGGACACGGGGAGAACATGGAAACTCCACCCAGATAGGGATTCGAACCGGGAATCCCTAGCGCTGAGAGGAGAACATGCTAAACCACTAAGCCACCGTGCCGCCCGCAAATAACTAAAAAATAGGGGAAAAAACAATATAAATATTCATTCATTCATTATCTTCCGCTTTATCCTCTATTAGGGTCACGGGGGTGGGGGGGGGGTTCCCATGCCCATCCAGGGGAGAGCATTTCAGGCACTGGGCAGATACACCCAGGACAGGGCACCAATCTATCACACACACACAATATGGGGCAATTTGGAGATTTCAATTGACTTGCTCCATGTTTTTGGACTGTGGGAGGAAACCGGAGAACCCGGAGGAAACCCATGCGGACAACATGGAACCTCCACCCAGATGGGGATTCGAACCGGGAATCCCTAGCGCTGAGCGGCCAACGTGCTAACCACTAAGCCACCGTGCCACCACAACATAATGATTTACTATATAATATGTAAGTTCAGTGGTTAAAAATGGGAAAAAAATAATTAACAATTTGCTTGTTTATTTAGAACCAGGAACAGTAACAATTTAATGCACTGTTAAGTTAATTAATAATGACGCTGCATTACAGCACAACATCCAAACAGTAGGCGGCGGTATTGCAGTAAGCTGGAATCGCAACCGCCGATACAGAAGCAAACGCATAAGCAGCTTGTGTGATTCACTAGGATAAAAATTGGGCTACAGTAAATCATCTTCATCATCATCATCATCATCATCATCACATAAAATCCAGTTAATTACTGAAGGTGAGCTTCGTTATTAAACGTAATAAAGGTTTACTGCACGTGTTATGATCAGGATGTAAATAAAAGTGCTAACACATGTTGACTGTTGACTCTTCGGTCGGTTAGTGACATAGCAACTGGCGATGTCGTGGTCTCGTCGCTAGAGGGCAGTATAATCCCCTTTAAATAGCGTACAGACGGTCCATAAACGACCTAAAGTGTTGTTTACTATTGAACACGTTGTCATGATGTCGGTACTGTAATTACTTTTGAATAGAATAATGTAAAGTACATCACTAGCGTGCTTGCCCCACCACATCTCTTAAATTGCCCCACAGATAGCTGTTGCACCCCTATATATATATAAAAAAAACTTTCTGGATTTGTGAAGACGATCAGTTGCAGGTCTAACCATTAACAGTTCTCTGTTTCTCTCTGAGTTATTAAAATAATAATAATAATAATAAAAAAAAGACATTAATAGAGAGCTCTGCACCAAAGCGCCATCTTAGAAACGTTTATAATATTAATGACATTAAGGAGTTAATGTGATTAATCTGATATCAGAGACAATACAATATAAAATAACATGCTAATGATTTCCCTTCTTATAAATCTGTATTCATGACAAACCACTTTGTTTAGCAAATAATATCATATATTTATTTTTCCACCACTGTTCTCCTGAACAAGGTCGGGGGAGTGATGGAGCCTATCCCAGCCCTCATTCAACCAAAAGAGGAGAAACACGCTGAAGAGGTCAGCAGTCCAGGTGAAAATTTCTGACCAACATGACGTCATGATGCCCCAAAATATAAAATAATTAAAAGAAAAAATAACAAACACACACACACACACACACACACACACACACATATATATATATATATATATATATATATATATATATATATTTCATTCATTCATTATCTTCCGCTTTATCCTGTATCAGGGTCGCGAGGGGATTCCCCATGCCCATCCAGGGGAGAACGTTTTGGGTGCTGGGCAGATACACCCAGGACAGGGGGGGGAATCTATCACTGGATACACACACTCACACACACACTATATGGGGCAATTTGGAGAATTCAACTGACATGATCCATGTTTTTGGACTGTGGGAAGAAACCGGAGAACCCAGAGAAAACCCACACGGACAAGGGGAGAACATGGAAACTCCACCCAGATGGGGATTGGAACCGGGAACCCCTAGCGCTGAGAGGAGAACATGCTAGCTACCGTGCCATATATATATATATATATATACACACATGTATAGTTACTGGTTTTTGTGTTTACCAAATCACAATGCAGTGTGATATTCAGCATTCATTTATTAATTAATGTATTTATTATCTTAAATCAGGTTGTGAGATTGGTGGCATTCCCGCTTTTCACTCAGTAAAAGTAGAAGAGACACCTCATCCAGTTTACCAGTCAAGGTGAGATCACTAACAATCATGATACCAGACTCATTCACTCATTACCTTCCACTTAATTCTCTACTAGTGTCGTGTGTGGCGGGGGGGGGGGGGGATACACCCAGGAAAGCATGCCAAACTATCACTTAAAAAAATATAATATATGTTCATCCCTTAATATGTATAAAAAAAATTCTAAAATGTGTTTATTTTAACAGGTACGACAAATATGTGTTTCCTTCAAACAAATATGATGAGCAGCCAAAGTACCAATCCATGGCTGGGAAGTACATCTGCGTGGAATGTGGGAAAAGTTTGGCCAGCAAGCAAAGTCTCAAACAACACGGGCGCCTTCACACCGGAGAGAGACCGTACTCCTGCTCCGAGTGCGGAAAGAGCTTCAATCACGAGCGTAGTTTTAACAACCACAAGCGCATTCACACCGGAGAGAGACCGTACTCCTGCTCCGAGTGCGGAAAGAGTTTCAATCACCAGCACAGTTTTAAACAACATCTGCGCATTCACACGGGAGAGAGACCATACTGCTGTTCACAATGTGGAAAGAGTTTCACTCAACAAAGTCATCTGAAACTGCACCTGCGCGTTCACACCGGAGAGAAGCCGTATTCCTGCTCGCAGTGCGGGAAGAGTTTTACGCACTCGCGTAGTTTTACGCAACACCAGCGCATTCACACGGGAGAGAGACCATACTCCTGCTTGCAGTGCGGAAGGTGTTTCAATGCACAGAGTACGCTTAGGCTGCACCGGCGCATTCACGCGGGAGAGAAACTGTACTCCTGCTCACAGTGTGGAAAGAGCTTCACCCACCGGCGCAGTTTTAAACAACACCAGCGCATTCACACTGGAGAGAAACCATACGCCTGCTCCCACTGTGGGAAGAAATTTAACGCTCAGAGCAATCTGAAACTGCACCATCGCACTCACACGGGGGAGAAACCCTACTACTGCTCAGAGTGCGGCAAGAGCTTCACTGTGCAAAGTAGTTATAAAATACACCAGCGCATTCACACGGGCGAGAAACCACATTCCTGCTTACAGTGCGGGAAGAGCTTCACTCAGCCGAGCACTCTCAATCACCACCAGCTCGTTCACACCGGAGAGAGACCGTACTCCTGCTCGCAGTGTGGGAGGAGCTTCACCGCGGAGCGTAGTCTTAAACGACACCGATTCAAATGCACAGACCAACAAACGTATTCTCGCTCACAGGAGGAAACGTTGGCACTCGTAACGACATCAACACAGAATGTGGAGAAAATCCCACTCGAACCGGTGCCCTGCATAAACACCAACATATGCAAATAGGCTTAGTGGTTTAGCATGTTCTCCTCTCAGCGCTAGGGATTCCCGGTTCGATTCCCCATCTGGGTGGAGTTTCCATGTTCTCCCCACGTCCGCGTGGGTTTCCTCCCAAAGTCCAAAAACATGAAGTCAATTCATTCATTCATTATCTCCCGCTTCATCCTCTACTAGGGTCGCGGGGGGGTTCCCCATGCCCATCCAGGGGAGAATGTTTCGGGCGCTGGGCAGATACATCCAGGACAGGGTGCCAATTCAACGCCGGACACACACTCACTCACACAGACACACTCTATATGGGGCAATTTTGGAGAACTCGATTGACTTGATCCATGTTTTTGGACTGTGGGAGGAAACCGGAGAACCCGGAGGAAACCCACGCGGACATGGGGAGAACATGGAAACTCCACCCAGATGGGGATTCGAACCGGGAATCCCTAGTGCTGAGAGGAGAACATGCTAAACCACTAAGCCACCGTGCCGCCTTGGATCAAGTCAATTGAGTTCTCCAAATTGCCCCATATAGAGTGTGTATGCGTGCGTGTTTGTGTGAGTGAGTGTGTGCCCAGCGACAGATTGGCGCCCTGTCCTGGGTGTATCTGCCCAGCGCCCGAAACGTTCTCCGCTGGATGGGCATGGGGAACCCCCCCCCCAACCCTAATAGAGGATGATGCGGAAGAATATGTAAATTGGAGAGAAGCACTGTTTTAATACGTTTAATACTGTGGCGACGCTCACATGGTTCGGTGTGAAACCAGGTTTCCCAGCACTCTCTGTGTTTAACATAAGGGTTTATGTGTTGCTTGGTTAAGGGCAGGTCGGGGGGGGGGGGGGGGGTTATTGTATGTGTTGTTTGTGTGTTTTTTTTTACCATTTTAAAACAGGACAATGATACTGTAGGATTGATTTTAGGTGATTTAGTGATGAACCCCTTGGGATCATTAGAGTTCGTTTATGGTGGTGAGGTTTCACTGGTGTTTTTAAGGCTCGATTGATTAATAAATTAGTGACATTGAGTTTAAATCAAATTAAAAGTGATTCATTTGCTTTACCGTTCCTCTTGAGAATATTACATTTTATTTTATTGTATTAAAGCCACACATTGATCATTAGAACTGATTCTCCTCAGCTGTGATAAATAAACATTTAACTTTGGATTCAACTGTGTGTGTGAGAGTTTCTGCTTTTTCTTTACGTTTTTAGTTTTCTAAACAGTAGATAGATAGAGAGAGATGTGAAATGAGAAGGGTAAGAGGAACTATTTACATACTGTAAGTATAGAAAGCTGCCAAAACGGATAAGATTTTTTTTGACCTTGAAAACCAAGGTTTGACCTCCTTGGGTGATTTGTATCAGGATGGTTGTTTTATGTCATTCAACACCATGAGGAAAAATTACAGTATACCACGCTCCCATTTCTTCCGATATTTACAACTGAGGCATTATACCAAAACAGCCCTAATTGATTTGACTTCAAAACCATCGGACCATGCTTTATTCCGCTTTTTTTTTAACTCAGACCCATCGTCTAAACAACGGATTTCACATTGCATCTCCTTCCTAAAATTTACCCCTAGTTCCGACCATCTTAGGCTAGCCTGGACCAAGGAATTGGGGTGTGAAATACCTATCGATATATGGGAAGAAAGTCTTACTAGAATCCCAGATTGCTCTATAAACTCACGGTACAGACTGATCCAATTTAAAATTTTGCATCGGCTACATTATTCCAAAACCAGACTTCACAAGATCTTTCCGAATATCTCGCCACTATGTGAGAAATGCTCCATAGAAAAAGGTACTTTGACCCATCTGTTTATCACATGCCCTGCCTTACAATCGTTTTGGAACAACATATTTGACTGGCTTTCAAAAGTGCTAAATATCCCTCTAGAACCAGATCCCATTCTTATAATCTGTGGCTGCTCTATTTTTCTATCTACATTTCCATATACAGTTCAACGCGTGGTTATGGCCACCAAGATGGTATCTAAGAAATTGATTTTGCTACATTGGAAACTGTCTTCTGTTCCTTCTTTCAAAAACTTGCTCATGGAAATGTATAATTTTATTTCACTGGAAAGATTACGTACCCGAAAGCCCCACTCTCGGATGCACGTTATTAAATTTTGGGATCCTATACTAGATCATCTTAAGGTACCACAAGAGTGAGTTATACTGCTGAAGACTACCCAGTATCATCCTCTGCCACCCCCCGCCCTTTTTTTTATTAATATATTCATAATATTATATCACCACCTGAGACTGTTCTGATTGTGGACTGGGTTTGGGTTGAACATGTATGTTTTTGTGTTCTGTATTTGACTTTGGAAAAAAATACAATAAAACAGAATATTTAAAAAAAAAAAAAAAGTATAGAAAGCTATAAATGCTAAAATGTATAGATGAATCTATGAATGAGACAGATTTCTTTCACATGAAATGTTAATATGCAGATGTATGTACAGAATATCCATCCATTATCTTCCGCTTTATCCTCTATTGGGGTCGTGGGGGGGGGGGGGTTTCCCCATGCCCATCTAGGGGAGAACGTTTTGGACGCTGGGCAGATACACCCAGGCCAGGGGGGCAATCCATCGCTGGGCACACACTCACACACTCTATATGGGGCAATTTGGAGATCTCAATTGACCTTGATCCATGTTTTTGGACTGTGGGAGGAAACCGGAGAATCCGGAGGAAACCCACAAGGACACGGGGAGAACATGCAAACTCCACCCAGATGGGGATTCGAACCGGGAATCCCTAGCGCTGAGAGAAGAACATGCTAAACCACTAAGCCAATGTGCTGCCTGATTTATATGTGTACAGTAATAATAGAAAATTATAAATGTATAGATGATTCTATGAACATTACACAGATCATTTTTCTCACTTGAAATATTAATATGCATATGTATGTACAGATGGTGGCACGGTGGCTTAGTGGTTTAGCATGTTCTCCTCTCAGCGCTAGGGATTCCCAGTTTGAATCCCCATATGGGTGGATTTTCCATGTTCTCCCCATTTCCGTGTGGGTTTCCTCCGGTTTCCTTCCACAGTCCAAAAACATCAAGTCAATTGAATTCTCTAAATTGCCCCATATAGAGTGTGTCTGTGTGAGTGAGTGTGTGCCCAGCGATGGATTGGCGCCCTGTCCTGGGTGTATCTGCCCAGCACCCGAGACGTTCTCCCCTGGATGGGCATGGGGAACCCCCCCGCGACCCTAATAGAGGATAACGTGGAAGATGATGAATGAATGAATTCCTCTAAGAGAATATAACAAAAGCAATAACGACCTGGGCGGCATGGTGGCTTAGTGGTTTAGCATGTTCTCCTCTCAGCGCTAGGGATTCCTGGTTCGAATCCCCATCTGGGTGGAGTTTCCATGTTCTCCCCGTGTCCGTGTGGGTTTCCTTCGGGTTCTCCGGTTTCCTCCCACAGTCCAAAAACATGGATCAAGTAATTTGAGTTCTCCAAATTGCCCCATATAGAGTGTGTGTGTGTGTGAGTGAGTGTGTGCCCAGCGATAGGATGGCACCCTGTCCTGGGTGTGTCTGCCCAGCGCCCGAAACGTTGTCCCCTGGATGGGCATGGGGAACCCCACCCCCACAACCCTAATAGAGGATAAAGCGGAAGATAATGGATGAATGAATAATAACCTGCAACAAGAGCTGATGTTTATAACCTTTATTACAGGATTCAGTTCTCTCGGTTTCAGTACATCATCATAAATAATATCAGCAACATCGAATCAACAACAAAAAAAATACTACAGCATACAGAATCTCACAAAAGTGAGTACACACCTCATATTTCGGAATATTTTAATTTTTTTCATGGAACAACATGGAATGACAAATAAAATACTTGAGTGCAGTGTTACAGATTCCATTCTGATTGGCTGTACAGGTAAAGTATTAAACTGTCCCCTTTACTAAACCCCCTTTTACATCGTTATCATTGCATGCATATGGTTTCTTTCTGGCGTGAATGCGCTCGTGTTGTGTTAGATTACACTTGTAGGTGAAGCTCTTGCCGCACTGTGAGCAGGAGTATGGTTTCTCTCCGGTGTGAATGCGCTGGTGTTTTTTCAACCTCTGCTGATGAGAAAAGCTCTTCCCGCACTGTGAGCAGCAGTGGGGTTTCTCTCCGGTGTGAATGCTCAGGTGTTTTTTTAGATTACCCCTGTGAGTAAAACTCTTGCCACACTGTGAGCAGGAGTACGGTCTCTCTCCGGTGTGAATGCGCTGGTGGCGTTTTAGAGCGCTCTTCTGAATGAAACTCTTCCCACACTGTGAGCAGGAGTATGGTTTCTCTCCGGTGTGAATGCGCTGGTGGGTTTCTAGGTAACTTTGATCAGTAAAACTCTTCTCACACTGTAAACAGAAGTACGGTCTCTCTCCCGTGTGGACGTGCTGGTGTCTGTTCAGATTGCTCTGCTGAGTGAACGTCTTTCCACACTGCGAGCAGAAATAGGGTTTCACTCCGGTGTGAACGCGCTGATGGGTTTTCAGGTGGCTGTGCTGAGTATAGCTCTTCTCGCACTGCGAGCAGGAGTAGGGTTTCTCTCCGGTGTGAATGCGCTGGTGGTGTTTGAGAAAGGACTCGCAAATAAAACGCTTTCCACACTGCGAGCAGAAATAGGGTTTCTCTTCCGCGTGAACGTGTTGGTGTTTTTTCAGACTGCTCTTCTGCGCAAAGCTCTTCCCGCACTGCGAGCAGGAGAACGGCTTCTCGCCCGTGTGAATGCGCCGGTGTTTTTGTAGACTACCCTGCCGAGTGAAGCTCTTCCCGCACTGCGAGCAGGAGTACGGCCTCTCGCCCGTGTGAACGCGCAGGTGTTGCTTCAGATGACTCTGCTGATTGAAACGCTTTCCGCATTGCGAGCAGAAATAGGGTTTGATGAAGGAGGGTGCAGCTTCTGTTTAAAGAACAATTTGTAAAAAGTCTTTCAATAAAACACTTTCAACATACAAAGCAAAACTTTGTTAAACTAACCATCTAGTCAGGGGGCGTGGTCCTGCGGGAACATTCTTGGCTGATTGAGTGACGAACACAAGGAAGGAACAGTGTGCTGTTGAGGAATGTTCTGATACACAATGCCATTCAGTTGTAGGAGATGTCCAGTTCCTGTTGCCCGGAGCCCAAACTTGCTTTCGTCACTAAAATGAACTCTGCACCACGTCTCCTTTGTCCACACAACGTGCTCCTGGGAAACGTTGGAGCTCTCATACAGCTCCATGGCAGAGTGAATGCAGGTGTGGATCAGAACCTTCTTCAATAAGTAGTTCCATCCATCCATTATCTTCCACTTTATCCTCTATTAGGGTTGCACGGGGGGGGGGGGGAGGTGTTCCCCATGCCCATCCAGGGGAGAACGTTTCAGGCGCTGGGCAGATACACCCAAGACAGGGCGCCAATCTATCACTGAGCACACACTCACTCACACACACACTCTATATGGGGCAATTTGGAAAACTCAATTGGAAACCGGAGAACCCAGAGGAAACCCACGCGGACACGGGGAGAACATGGAAACTCCACCAAGATTGGGATTTGAACCGGGAATCCCTAACGCTGAGAGGAGAACATGCAAACCACTAAGCCACCATGCCGCCCTCAAGTAGTTTGTTTTATTGCGTTTATTACACGATCAGACAGCGCCCTCTGTCTGTCACACAGTTAAACATGTAACACAGTTCGACAATGGAATGTCCCGCCCAGAGTCCTGATCCCACTCATTTATCTAGTTTAAATTCATTAGGGTCGTGGAGGGGGGTTTCCCATGCCCATCCAGGGAAGAACGTCTCGGGCGCTGGGGAGATACACCCAGGACAGGGCGCCAATCCATCACTGGGCCTACACACACTCACACAGACACACTCTATATGGGGCAATTTGGAGAATTCAATTGACTTGATCCATGTTTTTGGACTGTGGGAGGAAACCGGAGAACCCAGAGGAAACCCACGCGGACACGGGGAGAACATGGAAACTCCACCAAGATTGGGATTTGAACCGGGAATATTGAGTGCTGAGAGGAGAACATGCTAAACCACTAAGCCATCGTGCCACCCTCAGGTAGTTCCTTTTATTGTGTTTATTACTCGATCAGACAGCGCCCTCTGTCTGTCACACAGTTAAACAGGTAACAGTGCAACGATGGAATGTCCCGCCCAGAGTCCTGATCCCACTCATTTATTAATCTATTTTAAATTCATTCATTCATTCATTATCTTCCGCTTTATCCTCTATTAGGGTCGCGGGGGGGGGGGTGTTCCCCATGCCCATCCAGGGGAGAACGTTTCGGGCGCTGGGCAGATACACCCAAGACAGGGTGCCAATCCATCACTGGGCACACACTCACTCACACACACACACACACACACACACACACACACACACACTCTATATGGGGCAATTTGGAGAACTCAATTGACTTGATCCATGATTTTGGACTGTGGGAGGAAACCGGAGAACCAAGAGGAAACCCACGCGGACACGGGGAGAACATGGAAACTCCACCCAGATGGGGATTCGAACCGGGAGTGCCTAGTGCTGAGAGGAGAACATGCTAAACCACTAAGCCATCGTGCCACCCTCAGCTAGTTCCTTTTATTGTGTTTATTACTCGATCAGACAGCGCCCTCTGTCTGTCACACAGTTAAACAGGTAACGCAGTTCGACAATGGAAGAGTCCTGATCCCACTCATTTATTAATCTATTTTCAATTGAATCATTAATTAAAGTTTATTACTGAATATCAGGTAACATTTTACACGAACAGTTTTTGTTTACTTTTGATTTGTAACTTTTTGGGTAGTTTGTGGTGGTATGGTGCATTGTGGGTAATGATCTCACCTGGACAGGTAACAGGTGGAGGGTCTTCCTCCTTCTTTTGTTGAATGACAGCTGGGATAGGCTCCATCAACTCCACCAGAACGGACAGAATGAAGGAAATGTTTAAGTTGTAATGAAGGCGATTTGATCTGATAATTAGAATGATGACGTTTCATTTATTTTATTAAATCGGAGATCCAAACACACGAGGTGTGGCCGCTGTCGTTGTGGGTTTTTTCGGTTCGTTATTGTTGGATGTTGAAATTCCAATTTGGTGCAATACCGCCTCCTAATGTTCGGGAGTCGAACTTCACTTCATATTATTCATTTGGCTTTTTAAACAGCATTATTTGAAATGAACTGATGAAATAAGCATTCACTCATTCATTATCTTCTGCCTAATCCTCCACTAGGGTCCCATGCCCATCCAGGGGAGAACGTTTTAGGCACTGAGCAGATACAACCAGGACCAGCACACACTTACTTACACAGACACACACTATATGAGGCAATTTAGAGCATTCAATTCACCTTGAATCCATGTCTTGGATTGTGGAAGGAAACCCACACGGACACGGGGAGAACATGAATATCCCACCCAGATTGGGATTCAAACCTGGAATCCCCAGCACCAAGAGGAGAACATGCTAACCAACTAACCACCATGCCTGATAAAATATTCATTCATCCATTCATTATCTTCCGCTTTATCCCCTATTAGGGTCGTGAGGGGGTTCCCCATGCCCATCCAGGGGAGAACGCCCTGGGTGCTAGGCAGACACACCCAGGACAGGGGGGCAATCTATCACTGGGCATATACTCACCCACACAGACACGCATGCATACACACTCCATATGGGGCAATTTGGAGAATTCACTTGACCTTGATCCATGTTTTTGGACTGTAGGAGGAAACCGGAGAACCCGGAGGAAACCCACGGGGACACGGGGAGAACATGGAAACTCCACCCAGATGGGGATTCGAACCGGCAATCCATAGTGCTGAGAGGAGAACATGCCAACCACTAAGCCACCGTGCCACCCCTGATAAAATATTCATTCATTCATTATCTTCCGCTTTATCCTCTATTAGGGTCGCGGTGGGGTTCCCCATGCCCATCCAGGGGAGAACATCTCAGGCGCTGGACAAATAGACCCAGGACAGTGCGCCAATCCATCGCTGGGCACACACTCACTCACACAGACACACTCTATATGGGGCAATTTTGAGAATTCAAATTGACCTGATCCATGTTTTTGGACTGTGGGAGGAAACCGGAGAACCCGGAGGAAACTCACGCAGACACGGGGAGAATATGGAAACTCCACCCAGATGGGGAATCGAACCGGGAATCCCTAGCGCTGAGAGGAGAACATGCTAAACCACTAAGCCACCATGCCACCCCTGATAAAATATAAAATTAAAAAATTTAAAGATTGTTTCTAACCTGTAGCCGCTGTTAATTGCTCCCACCATCCAAAAGCATGGATTTAAGCTTCTAAACTGCCCCATATAGTGTGTGTGTGTGTGTGTGTGTGTGTGTGTGAGTGAGTGTGTGCCCAGCAATAAATTGGCGCCCTGTCCTGGGTGAATCTGCCCAGTGCCCGATATGTTCTCCCCTGGATGGGCATGGAGAACCCCAACTATTCTGTACCGCCAAACTAACAATCCAATATGATAATATAACAATATGACCCTTAACATGGGGTTCCCCATGTCCATCCAGGGGAGAACGTTTCGGGCCCTGGGCAGATACACCCAGGACAGGGGGGCAATCTATCGCTGGGCACACACTCACTCACTCAAACACACTCTATATGGGGCAAATTTGAGAACTCAATTGACTTGATCCATGTTTTTGGACTGTGGGAGGAAACCGGAGAACCCGGAGGAAACCCACATGGACATAGGGAGAACGAGGAAACTCCACCCAGATGGGGATTCGAACCGGGAATCCCTAGTGTTGAGAGGAGAACATGCTAAACCACTAAGCCACCATGCTTAAGTAAACCAATCACAGATTTTTAAGAATGTAGGGAGTGGTTGCGTCACCCTGATTCAACAGGCTTTATCGTTAAACATCCAGTAGAGGGCACTGTTGTACAGACAATAAGAATGATGTAGTCTCTTTTCTGTAGTACATGGACGTCATAGAAAGACCTCAGACCACTGCATCACTCAAGCAGCCAGAATTCATGGACCTTTAACTTCAGTCTGGTCTAATATTTTTCACGTCGAGAGAATATAAATTATTTGATTGATTATCGGGCGGCACGGTGGCTTAGTGGTTTAGCATGTTCTCCTCTCAGTGTTGGTGATTCCAGGTTTGAATCCCAATCTGGGTGGAGTTTCCATGTTCTCCCCATGTGCGTGCATGGGTTTCCTCCAGATTCTGCGGTGTTCTCCCACAGTCCAAAAACATGGATTCAAGGTGAATTGAATGCTCCAAATTGCCCCAAGTAGTTTTTGTCTGTGTGAGTGTGCCCAGCGATAGATTGGCGCCCTGTCCTTGGTGCAACTGCCAAGCACCCGAAGTGTTCTCCCCTGCATGGTGAGCTCCCCCGTGACCCTGGAAGAGGATTAAGTGAAAGATAATAAATAAATTACCAGTAAACATGAGTTTCAAAGAAAACATCACTGTGACATGTTAACAGTGAAATCAACAGAAGGTTAGTAACTTGAGTCTCGAGTCAGAAGCACGAGTCATGATAACTAAACGATACACAGTATTAAAAGAAATGACATAAAATAACAGCAAACGCTTTTCAACTTTATTGAGGGCGTGGTAGCTCAGTGGTTTGGGTGTTGGGTTATCAATCTGAAGGTTGAGGGTTCAAATACCAGGTCCACTGAAGTTACCAATGTAGGGCCTTGAGCAAGACCCTTAACCCTCATTGCTCCAGGGATGTTGTGATGAACCCCGTGCTCACCTTATAAGTCCATCCATCCATCCATTAATGCTCTATTAGGGTCGCGGGGGTGGTTCCCCATGCCCATCCAGGGCATGAACGTCTCGGGCATCGTCTCGGGCATCGTGGGTAATGATCTCACCTGGACTGGTAACAGGTGCAGGGTGTTTATCCTCCTTCAGTTGGATGAGAACTGGGATAGGGTCCATCACCTCCACCACCTTGTTCAGGAGAACAGTCAAAATAAATTGTTCTTCTGAATAAAGTGCACTGCATTGTGGGTAGATGAACTCCAGAGTTCTGAGAGAGAATCCTGAACATGTCATTCTATACTTTATTATTTCAGATTACACTGCATTCACATACATCTGTAACATTAAGATTATACAGTAATAATGTAATAGTGTTATTACATGACATTATTGTGAATAAATCACATAAAGAGGTGTTATTTGTCCCAACCCGAGTACGGTTACACCTCTTTCACGTGATTTATTCACAATAATATACATCCCCGAGTGAGTCATTGCTTTCATAAAACACTTACAAACACACTATAATTAAAAAACAAGGTTTGAGTCATAAATGTGTTTATTGAAAGCAAAATCGTTAATAATCTGGTCAAACGCAACGTAATCTAGTCGGATGAACGCTGATCGCCAAGTAACAGGTTTCAGGTTTCTCTAACGAAGAAACATTTTACAGGCCAAATAAATTTTTTTTATTATATTATTATATTGGGCGGCACGGTGGCTTAATGGTTAGCATTTTCTCCTCTCAGCTCTAGAGATTCCCGGTTCGAATCCCCATCTGGGTGGAGTTTCCATGTTCTCCCCGTGTCCATGTGGGTTTCCTCCAGGTTCTCCGGTTTCCTCTGACAGTCTAAAAACATGGATTAAGGTCAATTGAATTCTCCAAATTGCCCCATATAGAGTGTGTCTGTGTGAGTGAGTGTGTGCCCAGCGATAGATTGGCGCTCTGTCCTGGGTCTATCTGCCCAGCGCCCAAAACGTTCCCTCCTGGATGGGTATGGAGAACCTCCTCTCCCCGACCCTGTAGAGGATTAAGTGGAAGATAATGGATGGATATGTGTAAAAACTAAAATAAGCCCATTGAATCAAATCGTGCTTCTCTTCTAAACTTGAGAACATAACTGACGCCTGGAACTTCTCCAAGATGATAAGAGCTGAACTCAGAACAGAATGATATGCTTTTAATTGATCTACAATCTTCAGCCTACATCAGTGGAGCATCATAAAGATCTGCTGAGTCATGATGGGACATATTTACATTCAGTAAAAAAAAAGAATTCAGAGACAAAGTTTACTCCAAAAATGTTGTCTATTGAATACTTCATAAAAGTATCAGCGTCAATGATCAGTGTGTGACTTCCGATTATAAAATAAAATACATACTGATTGTTTACAAACAGCAAAAAAAAAAATCACATTTTTATTGGTTCTATTAAAACCAGCATAACGTAGTCTAGAATAAAGAGGAACCCGTTTAAGACTAAAAACTCAAATGATTAGTTTATTTAAACTTTTTTTTTTCTAAACTCAATAAAACGTAAAGAAACCCCAATGAAACTTCACCTGCGATAGATGAACACTCATGAACAAATGTACAGAACCTTCTTTAAAGTAGATCTTCACTAAATCACCTTAAATAAAACTCACAGTAATTATTTGTCAGTAAATGAATGGACACATCACTGACCTCTGTGTTCACTGAACAATTTCACACAAAAAAACTAATATTAATAAAGAAATAAGTATAATAAATAATTTATAAAGTATTGACTCTCAGTTCTCAGATTTATTGATTAATAAATTAACAGCAGCTGGTTGAGAAAAAAAACTTTTATAAATTTTTGATGAATGCTGGGAATATATTATTATGTAGGTAACTAAAATAAAACGACAAAATAACAAATTTTTGTAAATGAGTGAACATTTTGTTCTCCCCGTGTCCGTGTGGGTTTCCTCCGGGTTCTCCGGTTTCCTCCCACAGTCCAAAAACATGGATCAAGTCAACTGAATTCTCCAAATTGCCCCATATAGAGTGTGTCTGTGTGAGTGAGTGAGTGTGTGCCCAGTGATAGATTGCCCCCTGTCCTGGGTGTATCTGCCCAGCGTCCGAAACGTTCTCCCCTGGAAGGGCATGGGGAACCCCCCCGCGACCCTAGTAGAGGATAAAATGGTAGATAATGGATGGATGGATATTTGATCAGTTTTTTAAAATCATGTTACTCCCGGGCAGCACGGTGGATCAGTGGTTTAGCATGTTCTCCTCTCAGCACTAGGGATTCCTGTTTCGAATCCCCATCTGGGTGGAGTTTCCATGTTCTCCCCGTGTCCGTGTGGGTTTCCTCTGGGTTCTCCGGTTTCCTCCCACAGTCCAAAAACATGGTTCAAGTCAATTGAGTTTTCCAAATTGCCCCATATAGAGTGTGTCTGTGTGAGTGAGTGTGTGCCCAGTTATAGATTGGCGCCCTGTCCTGGGTGTATCTGCCCAGCACCTGAATTGTTCTCCCCTGGATGGGCATGGAGAACCGCCCAGCGACCCTAATAGAGGATAAAGAGGAAGATGATGGATGGATGTAGTGAATTTTTAGTTGTTTTGGTTATTTTAGTAAACAGGACATTATTGGGTTTTTTTCCCACTACGTCCTGAAAAGCTGCTCCAACTGTAGTAAACTGTTATAATTCATTCATTCATTATCTTCCGCCTTTATCCTCTATTAGGGTCGTGGGGGAGAAATGGGGACATCTTGGGCACTGGGCAGATAGACCCAGGACAGAACGCCAATTGATCGCTGGACACACACTCACTCACACAAACACACTCTATAAGGGGTAATTTGGAGAACTCAATTGACTTGATCCATGTTTTTGGACTGTGGAAGGAAACCGGAGAACCCGGAGGAAACCCATGCGGACACGGGGAGAACATGGAAACACCACCCAGATTGAGATTCGAACTGGGAATCCCTAGCACTGAGAGGCGAACGTGCCAACCACTAAGCCACCGTGCCGCCGAACTGTTATAATTCATTCATTCATTATCTCCCGCTTTATCCCCCACTAGGGTCGCGGTGCCCATCCAGGGGAGAACGTCTCAGGCGCTGGGCAGACAGACCCAGGACAGGGCGCCAATCCGTCGCTGGGCACACACTCACTTAAACACACTCTATATGGGGCAATTATATGGGGCAACATGGGGAGAACATGGAAACGCCACCTGGTACCCCACACAGAACAGTTACCAGTTTTTGGAAACAACATGCCCAGAGTTACTCAAAGCATCTGCAAGTAATGTGGACATCGTTATGGTGACCAATGACTTCTTATGTTTTTGGTTGATGGAAACCAAAAATTTTTTCTGCTAAAAAACTCTATTCACACATTAATGTTTGCAAAACATCCAAATAAAAACCTGGTTATTATGGGCTGGAACAACTTCCATCTGCTGTGTGAAGGCACTGATGTTGCTTCCGAGGATTCAGTTGAGTAAAACTCTTCCCACACTGCGAGCAGAGATACGGTTTGGCCCCTGCGTGGATGTGCTGGTGCCGTGTGAGATTGCTCTGCTGAGTAAAACTCTTCCCACACTGTGCGCAGGAAAACAGTTGCCCCCCCGTGTGAATGTGCCGGTGTCGGGTAAGATGGCTCTGTTGGGTAAAATTCTTTCCGCAATGCGAACATGCAAACTGTTTTTCTCCCGTGTGAACGCGCTGGTGTCGCGTGAGGTGACTCTGTTGAGAAAAGCCTTTCCCGCACTGTGAGCAGGAGTACGGTCTCTCGCCCGTGTGGACGCGCTGGTGTTTTTTCAGATTGCCGTGTTTCACGAAGCCTTTCCCACACTCGGCGCAAAAATACGGTTTTATTCCGACGTGAGTGCGCTGGTGTTCGGTAAGATGGCTATGTTGGGTAAAGCATTTCCCGCACAGCGAGCAATAGTAGGGTTTCTCTCCGGTGTGAAGGTGCTGGTGCCGGTTAAAGTTACTGAGTTGCGTGAAGCTTTTCCCGCACTGTGAGCAGGCGTACGGCTTCTCTCCGGTGTGAACGTATTGGTGCCGTTTAAAATTGCTCTGCTGGGTAAAACTCTTTCCGCACTCCGAGCAGGAGTACTGTTTGTCGCCCGTGTGAATGCGCTGGTGTATTTTAAAGTTAAAGAACTGATCGAAGGTCCCTCCGCATTGCGAGCAGGTATACGGCTTTTGTCCCGTGTGAATGTTTTGGTGCCGTTTAAAAGTCCGATGGTGATTAAAACCTTTTCCACACTGTGAGCAAGAATAGGTTTTTTGTGTCGCAGAACCATGATGATGCATTTTACAAACTCTGAGCAGGGGTTCGAAATGAGAAAGATGAGGGTTAGAAAACGTCTTTAAATTACAATGTGTTTTTTCTTCTGTGTGGACGTGCTCATGATTGCTTAGTAAAATGAGTTCCCATTGGGAGGACGATGTCTGTTACTTTGTGTTAATCCGTTTACGTTATCGACAGTCTGTCTTCACGACGAACACGAGAGACAAATCAGGTTCCACGGACTTGCTAGATGTCCGTTAAATGTCTTCCAGTGGCAGGAAAACAATGTTGATCCTGTTAAGACAAAAAAAAAGACAAAATAAAATATATTCATTACACACACCTTATATTTTATTCTAAATATAATATTCAAATAGGGGCGGCATGGTGGCTTAGTGGTTTAGCATGTTCTCCTCTCAGTGCTAGAGATTCCCGGTTCGAATCCCCATCTGGGTGGAGTTTCCATGTTCTCCCCGTGTCCGCGTGGGTTTCCTCCGGGTTCTCCGGTTTCCTCCACCAGTCCATAAACATGGATCAAGTCAATTGAATTCTCCAAATTGCCCCATATAGAGTGTTTCTGTGTGCGTGTGCGTGTGTGCCCAGTGATAGTTTGCCCCCTGTCCTGGGTGTATCTGCCCTGCGCCTGAAACGTTCTCCCCTGGATGGGCATGGTGAACCCCACCGCGACCCTAATATAGGATAAAGCGGAAGATAATGAATGGATGGGTATTGAGTACAAACAAACACATTTTCATATAATTTCTCAATTAACCATTTATTATAATGTAAGGGCGGCACAGTGGATTAGTGGTTTAGCATGTTCTCCTCTCAGCACTAGGGATTCCCGGTTCAAATCCCCATCTTGGTGGAATTTCCCTGTTCTCCCCGTGTCTGCGTGGGTTTCCTTCAGGTTCTCCTGTTTCCTCCCACAGTCCAAAAACATGGATCAAGCAATTGAATTCTCCAAATTGCCCCATATAGAGTGTGTCTGTGTGAGTGAGTGTGTGTCCAGCGATGGATTGGCACCCTGTCCTGGGTGAATCTGCCCAGTGCCCGAAACGTTCTCCCCTGGATGGGCATGGTGAACCCCACTGCGACCCTAATAGAGGATAAAGCGGGAGATAATGAATGAATGAATGAATAGTTGACCATTTACACTGTAGAATTTTCAAACCAGGTCATTATTCTATACTGCATTTTATTTTATTTACACCAGGTATTTGTTAAAAAGATGGGTTTTCAGTTGTTTCGTCCATGTGCCTTATTGCTGTCATTGTGTTTGTTTATGGGATGGACGGTATAGTCTTCATCACCACACGACCTCGTTCAGGATAATAAATAAATACCTGATTATTAGATAAATAAGGCAGTTATCACGGCATTGTAAATTTGTTTAACTTCAGAACAATGAGAGAAACTTCTGTGCATTTAACGTCACACTTCATTATTCTATGGAGAAAATCTATGGAGAGAGCTGAAGTTTCACGTTTCCAAATGCATGCTTATAAACCTTAAGAATTTGGAGGTGATTTGCAGAGAGGAGTGGGCCAAAATGACTCCTGAAGTGTGTGCAAACCTTATAAAAAACTATAAGAAACGTCTGACTGCTGTGCTTGCCGACAGGGGTTTTGCCACCAAGTATTAAATGATGTTTTACTAGGGGATCAAATACTTATTTCCCTCAATGAAATGCAAATTATTTTTTATTTCTCATTTCATGTAATTTTCTCCATTTTTCTTTTAATATTCTGTGTGGCACTGTTAAAATAAAGCTGGCATAAAATTATGAGACGTTTCATTTGTTTTTTTGTATTAAAACTTTTAAAGTCAGTGGGGGATCAAATACTTATTTCCTCCACTGTGTGTGTGTGTATATATATATATTATACACATATTTATTAGATAAATAAGGCAGTTATCACGGCATTGTAAATTCGTTTAACTTCAGAACAATGAGAGAAACTTCTGTGCATTTAACGTCACACTTCATTATTCTGATTTTAGTTCAAACTTTTAAAGTCTTTACAAAGAACACGACGATAAACAAATCCACTTTTATTTACACAAACTCTCAAACTTCCATAAATGTCATAAAGCAGCTCACCTTCAGTTAAAACGGCACTTTATCCGATAAATAAACGAAATCCAACTACCTTATTTCTCTTTGATCTTTGCCGATCTCCAAACACACGACGCGTTTCCGTGGCTATGTCTTCTTCGTCTCGTTTAACGGCAGTGGAACTTCGACATCAGCGCAGCAGCGCCACCATCTGTTCACAAGTCGAGCTACAACCAAACGTTACAGAGTTCAGAGCGGAATCCATCCATTATTTTCCGCTTTATCCTCTATTAGGGTCGTGTGTGTGTGTGTGTGTGTGTGTGTGTGTGTGTGTGTGGGGGGGGGGGTTCCTCATGCCCATCTAGGGGAGAACGTTTCGGGCGCTGGGCAGATACACCCAGGACAGGGGGGGCAATCTATCAGTCTATCACTGGGCACACACTCACTCACACACACCCACACACACACTTAACATGGGGCAATTTGGAGAACTCAATTGACTTGATCCATGTTTTCGGACTGTGGAAGGAAACCGGAGAACCCGGAGGAAACCCATGCGGACACGGGGAGAACATGGAAACTCCACCCAGATGGGGATTCGAACTGGGAATCCCTAGTGCTGAGAGGAGAACATGCTAAACCACTAAGCCACCGTGCTGCCGTTATGGTTTATCTTATTTTATCCAGTGAAAAAGCAATAAAATTCACTCCTGTTCCTGTAATTAAAACAGCAAACCTAAATTAATTGTCTGTTAAATAATTTCGGTTATCTTTCTTCAATAAGATTAAAATCCTCTGACGATTCCACTCTGGCGGCACGGTGGCTTAGTGGTTTAGCATGTTCTCCTCTCAGCGCTAGGGATTCCTGGTTCGAATCCCCATCTGGGTGGAGTTTCCATGTTCTCCCCGTGTCCGCATGGGTTTCCTCCGGGTTCTCCGGTTTCCTCTCACAGTCCAAAAACATGGATCAAGTCAATTGAGTTCTCCAAATTGCCCCATATAGAGTGTGTCTGTGTGAGTGAGTGTGTGCCCAGCGATGGATTGGCGCCCTGTCCTGGGTGTAAAAGCGGAAGATAATGAATGAATGAATGAATGAATGAAAGATAAACCATTATTTGTTCCACAATGCGGAAATTCACATTCTCAGCAGTGAGTTACGTTAGAAAAAAGGAAAAAAAAAAGAAAAGAAAAAAAAGATATTTAGCAATTATATCCATCCATTCATTCATTGTCTTCCGCTTTATCCTCTATTAGGGTCACGGGGGGCGGGGGGGGGGGGGGGGGGGGGGGGGGGGGGGGGGGCAATCCATCGCTGGGCACCCACTCACTCACACACACTCTATATGGGGCAATTTGGAGAAATCAATTGACCTTGATCCATGTTTTTGGACTGGAGATATATATATACAGTGGAGGAAATAAGTATTTGATCCTCCACTGACTTTAAAAGTTTTAATACAAAAAAACAAATGAAACGTCTCATAATTTTATGCCAGTTTTATTTTAACAGTGCCACATAGAATATCAAAAGAAAAATGGAGAAAATGACATGAAATGAGAAATTTAAAATAATTTGCACTTTATTGAGGGAAATAATTATTTGATCCCCTAGTAAAACCATGACTAATGTTGGCTCCCACAGACCACTGACACACCCTAATCACAGTGAAGTCATTACCTGAATGAGAGACACCTGTCCCAAATTATCACCTGTATAAAAGTCCACCTGGCAACAGTCTCAGTGACACTCCAACATCTCCACGAAGGGCAAGAGTAAAGAGCCATCTAAAGATGTCAGGGACAAAATTGTTGACCTACACAAGGCTGGAATGGACTACAAAGTCATAAGTAAAAAGCTGGATGAGAAGGTGATAACTGTTGGTGCAATTATTTGGAAGTGAAAGAAGTACAACATTACTGTCAATCGACCCAGGCCTGGAGCTCCATGCAAGATATCACCTCGTGGAGTCTCATTGATCATGGGAAAGGTTAAAAATCAGCCAAGAACTACACGGGAGGAGCTGAGTAATGATCTCAAGGCGGCTGGGACCACAGTCTCCAAAAAAACCATTGGTAATACACTGAGACGTAATGGTTTAAAATCATGCAGTGCACGACAGGTTCCTCTGCTCAAGGAGGCTCACGTCCAGACCCGCCTCAAGTTTGCCAATGAACATATTAATGACTCGGAGAGAGACTGGGAGAAGGTGCTGTGGTCAGATGAGACCAAAATTGAGCTCTTTGGCCTTAACTCAACTTGACGTGTTTGGAGGAAGAAAAATACAGAATATGACCCTAAGAGTACCATCCCCACTGTCAAGCATGGTGGTGGAAGTATTATGTTTTGGGGGTGTTTTTCTTCTAAGGGCACAGGCCAACTTCACCGCATTGACGGGAAGATGAACGGGACCATGTATCGCAAAATCCTGGGTGACAACCTCCTTGCCTCTGCCAGGGCACTGAAAATGGGTCGTTGATGGGTCTTTCAGCACGACAACGACCCAAAACATACAGCCAAGGAAACAAAGGACTGGCTCCATAAGAAGCATATCAAGGTCATGGAATGGCCTAGCCAGTCTCCTGACCTCAGTCCCATCGAAAATCTATGGAGAGAGCTGAAGTTTCACGTTTCCAAATGCATGCTTATAAACCTTAAGGATTTGGAGGTGATTTGCAGAGAGGAGTGGGCCAAAATGACTCCTGAAGTGTGCAAACCTTATAAAAAACTATAAGAAACGTCTGACTGCTGTGCTTGCCAACAAGGGTTTTGCCACCAAGTATTAAATGATGTTTTACTAGGGGATCAAATACTTATTTCCCTCAATGAAATGCAAATTATTTTTTATTTCTCATTTCATGTAATTTTCTCCATTTTTCTTTTAATATTCTGTGTGGCACTGTTAAAATAAAGCTGGCATAAAATTATGAGACGTTTCATTTGTTTTTTTGTGTTAAAATTTTTAAAGTCAGTGGGGGATCAAATACTTATTTCCTCCACTGTATATATATTTTGTATATACCATTTTTTTTGCAGTCTGTTATGTGCTAAAGGGGCAGATTAGAGTTTCCTTTTTTTAAAGTTATTTTAGACTACCTTGATGCATTGGTGTCTCACACTAACACAGTCTGGTGAATGGAATCTGGTCACTCTACCTGTAAACCTTATTTCAGTCTCTTATATTAGAGCTTATCTTCTCCTCAGAGTCTACGGTTTGAGAAACCAACTTAATAACAAGTAGTGACACGCGTCTTCCAAACATTAGGTGGCGGTATGGCACTAAATTGGAAGCCCGGCCACCAATAACAAAGAAAAGAAGAAAAGCAAACAGGAGCAGCCGAGTCTTGTGTGTTTAGAGTTCCGAGATATGTAATAAAATAAAAAATGTGACGTCATCATTCTAATCATCAGATCAAAGCGCGTTCATTACTGAAGGTGAGAGTCTTAATTAAACTAATTAAAGGTTTCTTCTCTGTGTGGATCATCAGGATGGAATTAAAACTGATAGAAGGTGCATTTCTTTAGGACTTTGTTCTGGATGACGTCATTGTTTCTAATCCTAATCTCGTGACAGATGTATGTGAATGCAGTGTAATCCCAAATAATAAAGTATAAAATGACGTGTTCAGCATTCTCTCTCACAACATTGAATTGATTTAGTCTGTTCTCCTGAACAAGGTGGTGGAGGTGATGGAGCCTATCCCAGCACTCATTCCAATAAAAGAGGAGAAAGACCCTCCACCTGTTACCTGTCCAGGTGAGATCATTACCCACATTACTAACTTTAAACAATTTAATTATTTTAAATATATATTTAGGGCGGCACGGTGGCTTAGTTGTTTAGCATGTTCTCCTCTCAGTGCTAGGGATTCCCGGTTCAAATCCCAAACATGGATCAAGTCAATTGAGTTCTCCAAATTGCCCCATATAGAGTGTGTTTGTGTGAGTGAGTGTGTGCCCAGTGATAGATTGCCCCCCTGTCCTGGGTGTATCTGCCCAGCGCCTGAAACGTTCTCCCCTGGATGGGCATTATTTACAACAATGTACAAACTGCCTGGCAAAATCCATCCATTCATTATCTTCCGCTTTATCCTCTATTAGGGTCGTGGGGGGGGGGTTTCCCCATGCCCATCCAGGGGAGAACGTTTCGGGCGCTGGGCAGATACACCCAGGACAGGGGGGCGATCTATCACTGGGCACACGCTCACTCACACACTCTATATGGAGCAATTTTGGAGAACTCCATTGACTTGATTCATGTTTTTGGACTGTGGGAGGAAACCAGAGCATGTAAACTTGAACCGGGAGACCCTAGCGCTGAGAGGAGAACATGCTAAACCACTAAGCCACCGTGCCGCCCGTAAAAATGACATGACATAAGAATTCACCTTAACACTAACCACTACGCCACTGTGCCGCCCTCCTGTGTCGTTTATATGTTTAAATTAACAAATAAAATGAGTGTTAATAATGTTGTAATATAAACCAAATAGTTTTTTTAAACAGATGCTGAACCCTTCGTGACCTCCTTGCAAAAACATTCTCACAAAGACTCGACCAAGAAGAAATTCACGAAAACGAGGCTTCATCGGTGTATTAACGTCAAAGGAAAAAAGTTCTTTTGTGCGCTGTGCGAGAAAAGCTTCACAAATCAAACAAGTCTTACATACCACCAGCGCATTCACACCGACCAATCGTATTCCTGCTCGCAGTGCGGGAAAAGGTTCACATATCCGCGTAACCTCAAACAACACCAGCGCTGCCACACGGGCGAGAAACCGCATTCCTGCTCGCAGTGCGGGAAAAGGTTTACATATCAGCGGAATCTGAAACAACACCAGCGCATCCACACCGGAGAGAAGCCGTACTCGTGCTCGCAGTGCGGGAAGAGCTTCACTCAGCAGAGCAATCTCAAAAACCACCAGAACATTCACACCGGAGAGAAACCATACTACTGCTCGCAGTGCGGGAAGAGCTTCACCCGGAAAAGTGACTTAAAAAACCACCAGCGCATTCACACGGGAGAGAAACCCTACTCCTGCTCACAGTGCGGCAAGAGCTTCACCAAGCAGAGGTATCTGAAAAGCCACCAGCACACCCACACGGAAGACAAGCCGTATTTATGCACACAGTGTGGGAAGAGTTTTACTCAGAAGGGTACTCTGAAAAAGCACCAGCACATCCACACGGGGGAGAAACCCTACTTCTGCTCGCACTGCGGGAAGAGTTTCACCGAGCAGAGCACTCTGATAAACCATCAGCGCATCCACACCGGAGAGAAACCCTACTCCTGCTCTCAGTGCGGGAAGAGTTTCATTCAGCAGAGTTATTTAAAACGACACCAACACATTCAAACGGGACAGAAATCCTACTTCTGCTCGCGCTGTTGGAAGGGTTTTGCTCAGCAGAGTCGTCTAAAACAACCGCAGAACATTCAGACAGGAGGGGAACCGTATTCCTGCACCGATAACAGTGTGAACGATGCTTCAGTGAAAAATACAGTTTAATCACCGATCAGTTCGTTATGAAATAAAGCCTGTAATTACCAACAGAAACTGGATGAGTCTTTCTTTGATTGCAAAGTGAACATATTGGGTTATTCGCTTATACCAAGTGAAGTAATTAAAAGTCTCCTGTTATTCACATAGTTTTTTTTCAATTTACCTTTACCATTGGAAGGTTGTAATGTATAATGGAGACTCATTTGTCTGATATATTAGAGATTTGAAGTCATATGCTTAAAAGTTTGTTTTTATTATTCTTAATCATTCAAATGCATTTTCATATCATTTAACCATTTATTATAATGTAAGGGTGGCACAGTGGCTTAGTGGTTTAGCATGTTCTCCTCTCAGCGCTAGGGATTCCCGGTTCGAATCCCCATCTGGGTGGAGATTCCATGTTCTCCCCGTGTCCATGTGGGTTTCCTCCGGGTTCTCCGGTTTCCTCCCACAGTCCAAAAACATGGATCGAGTCAATTGAGTTCTCCAAATTGCCCCATATAGAGTGTGTCTGTGTGAGTGAGTGTGTGTCCAGCGATAGATTGCCCCCTGTCCTGGGTGTATCTGTCCAGCACCCGAAGACACAAACACACTCTATATGGGGCAATTTGGAGAACTCAATTGACTTCATCCATGTTTTTGGGCTGGATATATATATATATATATATCCTGGGTGTATCTGCCCAGCGCCCGAAACGTTCTCCCCTGGATGGCCATGGGGAACACCCCCCCCCCCCATTATCCTAATAGAGGATAAAGCAGAAGATGATGTATGGATGGATGAATATTAGACGCTTTTTTTTAGTCACAAAGCAACTTACAAATGTGAACACCACAAGTCAGTAGTTATGAACAAAACCAGCTCCACTGTAGAATTATTAAACCTGATCGTTATCTGATTCCCCCACCTTTTTTTTCTTACAGGTGTTTGTTAAAAAGATGCGTCTTTATAATAAATGTATGGAATAAATGTTATAAACATCAACTCTTATTTCTTTTGTTATTTTCTTTCAGTGAAAGTTATTTTCTCTCTTATTATACAAGAAGACCTTATTTATAATCATCTCAAAGTTATCAATATAATGAAAATTTAACCTAATACAGAACAAGATCTTAAATAAACCTGCTAACAGTTTTATACAAACTAATTATTCAGTAAGAATTTATTATAATAATAATAATAATAATAAATAAAGAATCTCACCTTCAGTGTGAAAACAAAAAGCAACTAAAAACAAACTTCTTTCATCTTTATAAAAGTTTCCATGCTTTCTGTCTCCCTCACCTTGTTAATTGGTGGTTAACCTTTAAATTAAATGCAATACCGCCACCACCTGTTTGGAGTATAAAAGGGCAAAATAGTATGAGCTTATTACTAGGGGTGCGAATCTCTCAGTGTCTGGCGATTCGATTCAATTCCGATATTTTTGAGGTCACGATTCGATTCAGAAACGATTTTCGATTTAGAGACAATTTTTCAGGTCAAATGCTCTTTAAATTTTGTCTAAATGATGTGATTGCCAAGATTCATTCATTCATTATCTTACACTTTATCCTCTATTAGGGTCACAGGGGGGTTCCCCATGCCCATCCAGGGGAGAACGTTTCGGGCGCTGGGCAGATACACCCAGGAGAGGACGCCAATCTATCGCTGGACACACACTCACACAAACACACACTCTCTATATGGGGCAATTTGGAGAATTCAATTGACCTTAATCCATGTTTTTGGACTGTGGGAGGAACCAGAGAACCCGGTGGAGAACATGGACACCCCTTCAATCGCGATCGACATATTGGCCACGCCTGCTGTAGATGGTCACGAAGTCTGGAAGTGCTACTCGGATGATGCATTCGGCCGAACATACCACCCTTTGTAGTGAGCGTGTGTCCAGATGGGTGCTGTTCCTGAACCAGGTTCTGATGTTCCCTGTGAGGATGCTTTCGACGGTGCAGGAGTAGAAATTCTGCAGGACCTTGGAAGGCAGTGTCAGAAATTTTTAATTTCTTATACATAATGAGAGTCTCAATATGGCCGAAAGACAAAGGACTTCTGAGTTTCCTGCCACTAGGAAAATACTGGGCTTGGATTGGCTGATTTAAATCCTAGGGCGTTAATTTGTGATTGGCTTAAGCAGTTAAGAGGTGGGAACTAGACGTAACGGATATATACCCAGGTAAACACTGTGGGAGGCGCACTTTCACTCAGACCCGGAGGCAGACAGCATCGGAACGCTGAGGATGGCAGACCCGCTGGCCAGCGTGAGTTACTGAAGGTGTCTATGAAGTTTTTCTTTGTTCTCAAATAAATGAGTTGAGGCGACCATATTTGCATAGGCTCATTCTTTCTGCCTTTTTCAAAATCAAAAGATCCTAACAGCAGCCTGAAGTCTCATAGACGTCTGAGGTGGTAGAGATGCTGACAAGCCTTCTTTGCCAGTTTGTTAATGTGGTAGGACCAAGATAGGTCCTGCACGATGTGAACGCCAAGGTACTTGAAGCTGTCCACTCTTTCTACTGCAGCGTTGATCCTCACAGGGTGGAAGCTCCTCATCTGTTTCCTGCTGTAGTCCACTATCAGCTCCTTAGTCTTGCTGACGTTGAGTTGGAGATTATTATCCTGGCACCAGTTCTCCAGGTGTTTAATCTCCTCCATGTAGGCCCTCTCATCGTTGTTGGAGATCAGACCGACTACAACGGTGTCGTCAGCAAACTTAATGATGGTTGTGGAGCTGGAGGTGGCCACGCAGTCATAGGTGTATAATGAGTACAGCAAAGGACTCAAAACACACCCCTGAGGAGCCCCAATGCTGAGAGTGAGGGGGGTGGAAAGATGCTTGCCAACCCGCACTGCCTGCCGTCTGTCCGTCAGAAAACTGGAGATCCAGTGACACAGGGATGGATGAAATCCCAGATTCTCCAGCTTGCTGTTGAGTGTTGAAGGGATAATAGTGTTGAATGCTGAACTATAGTTCACGAACAGCATTCTAACATAATTATTCCTCCACGTGTCCAGGTGAGACAGAGCAGAGTGAAGCAGGTGTGAGATGGCATCATCCGTGGAGCGGTTATGGCGGTAGGCGAACTGTAGGGGGTCTAAGGAGTCCGGTAGTGAAGAAGTGATGAAGCCTCTGATCAGTTTTTCTATCTGTCCTGTATCAAATTTTTCTGCATCATTTTATTTTTATACAAAAAAATAGGATTGCGATATGCAGTGCGCTCGGGAGGGGGCGCCAAAGAATAAAAGTTAAACGCATTTTTTGAAAATCGATTCTTGGGCATTTTTAATCGATTCAGAATCGACAGGACTACGAATCGCGATTCTTTGAAAAATCTATTTTTTTCAGCACCCCTAATTATTACTGTAATAATATGTATTGTAGCGCGTCTTCCGAACAGAAGGTAACATTAAACAGGAATCTCAAAGACAAATAACACCTGGAGCATCATCATGTGTGTTTAGTCCTATGACAGGTGTAATAAAAATTTAAGTTCTGCACATCAGTGTTTGAGATTCTTTCTTAAAGTTTATTGTGTGGATAATCAGAATGTAAATAAGACCAGTGATTGGCTAAGGAATCCTCATTAAACCTCGAAGCTTTCCATCAAATTGGATTGAGAAATGCAGTGTTCCTGACTCCTCATTAAGGAAGGTAGCTATTGGCTGTCCTAGAAGTTGTTAAATGTCATCATCACCTAATTTGCATAATAGTTCATTTGCGTATATTTGAAGGTGTAGAATAAAGGAATAACATTGTGGGAGTGAAAAATATAAATAAAAAAAACACAGAAAACTAAATATGTACAAACTCCAAATAAACTCAATTTTATAGGTTTTATAAATTCTCTACTGTCCACAGAGTATAAAGGAACGTTCTCAGAACTTGCGAGTGGTAATTGTCATAGCGATAACACTGAAGGGACGTCACTTAGAACATCAGATCAATTGTGTTCAGGCAAAGATCAGGTCGAGTTACAGAGTGCTCCTGCCAATTGTTGACAGATCAATTACGATTCCACAAATCAGTTCAGGTAAAAGAAATGTGTCTTAATACTGAAATGTTGGACTTCTTACTGAGATATAATGTTAGTTTAACTATGTAGGCAGTTTTGCGAAAGTTTATATAAGTTACTTGCCAATAAATGACGCTTCACCTCAAAAGCTACCAACCAATTGAATATAGATTCAAGAAAATTTTATTATCATTTATATCACATGTGGTACATGAGACAACAATGAAATTATGGGTCACGGACCCCTTAGAATGCTAAGTAAGGAAACTACTCAGAAGCTCCTTCATGTTGTACCAACCTGATTTCAGATCAGAGCAAAATTACATCGAGATACACTGATTAAAACATTTAGTGAATAACCAATGGTCTAATACATGATGATCTATATACAACAATGATCTATATATAATTTAGTCTGAATAACCTGAGCCTATTGACTAAAACACCTAAATAAATGCTAATCTAATGTTACTTTAATAAAAACAATATGCAGTGCACCTAATTTGATTAATAGTCAATTTACATGTATTTTAAGCTGTAGAATAAATGAATTACATTGTGGGAAAGAAAAAACTGAAGACAATACGTCCAAACTACAAATAAAGTCGATTTTTATAGGTTTTTATAAATTCTTTACTGTCCAGGAACGTTCCCAACAACCTTGGAACTTGAGAGTAGTAATTGTCATAGCGATAAAACTAAGGGACGTCACTCAGAACATCAGATCAATTGTGTTCAGGTGAAGCACGGTCGAGTTACAGAGCGTTCCTGTGAATTTTCAGATCATTTACGATTCCACAAATCAGTTCAGGTAAAAAAAATGTGTCTTAACATTGAATGTTGGACTTCTTACTGAGATATAACATTGGTTTAACTATGTTGGCGGTGTTTGAGGAAAACTCATAAGTTATTAAGCTATCAACCAATTAAATAAAGCACACTAAGTTACACAGACTTGGCAAAAGTAACCAAACTATTCAGAAGCTACTTCACAATGAACCAACCTGACATCAGTAAGGAAGTTGCAAAATGACTCCATTACCTAATTTAGATAAAAGGCAATTTGTGTTTATTTGAAACTGTAGAATAAAGGAATTATGTTGTGGGAAAGAAAAAAGTGAGTAAAAAACACATGAAATACGTCCAAACTACAAATAATTATTTTTAAATAATATAATTATTATAAATCATCTACTGTCCACAGAGTATAAAGGAACATTCCCAACAACTTTGGAACTTGAGATTGGTAATTGTCATAGCGATAACACTAAAGGGATGTCACTTAGAACATCAGATCAATTGTGTTCAGGCGACGTGCAGGTCAAGTTACAGAGAGCTCCTGAAAACTGTTGTCAGATCAATTACGATTCCACAAATCAGTTCAGGTAAAAGAAATGTGTCTTAACACTGAAATGTTAGACTTCTTACTGAGATATAACGTTGTTTAACAATGTAGGCAGTTTTGGGCAAGTTCTTATAAGTTACTCGCCAATAAATGACGCTTCACCTCAAAAGCTGCCAGCCAATTAATTATAGAACAATATGTTACATGAATACAGCAAAAGTAAGGGAATTACTCAGAAGCTACTTCACGTTATACCAACCTGATGTCAGATCAGTGCAAAATTACATCAGATACACTGATTAAAACATTTAGTGAGTAAGTGTTGACAGTCTAACACGCAAACAATGATCTACATATAATTTAGTCTGAATAATGTGAGCGTATTGATAAAAACACAAATGTTACATTGATAAAAACTACATGCAGTGTTCCCAACGCCCCAGAAAGGAAGTTCGCTATTAGCTGTCCTGAATGTTGCCAAATGACATCATCACTTAATTAGCATAATAGTCAATTTGCGTTTATTCGAAGCTGTAGAATAAAGGAATTATGTCGTGGGAAAGGAAAAAGGTAGTAAAAAAGACGTGAAATACGTCCAAACTACAAATAAACTCAATTTTTAATGGGTTTTATAAATCATCTACTGTCCACAGAGTATAAAGGAACATTCCCAACAACTTTGGAACTTGAGATTGGTAATTGTCAAGGCGATAACACTAAAGGGACGTCACTTCAGAACATCAGATCAATTGTGTTCAGGCGACGTGCAGGTTGAGTTATAGAGTGCTTCTGCGAATTGTTGTCAGATCAATTCCGATTCCACAAATCAGTTCAGGTAAAAGAAATATGTCTTAACACTGAAATGCTTACTGAGATATCATGATGGTTTAACAATAAAGGCAGTGTTGGGCAAGTTCATAAGTTACTCGCCAATAAATGACGATTCACCTCAAAAGCTACCAACCACTTAATTATAGAACAATAAGTTACACGAATACAGCAATGTCATCACGTAATTTGCATAATAGTCAATTTACATGTATATGAAGCTGTAGAATAAAGGAATTACATTGTGGGAAAGAAAAAAAGTAAAGACAATACGTCCAAACTACAAATAAAGTTGATTTTTATAGGTTTTAATAAATCCTTTCCTGTCCAGGAACGTTCGCAACAACTTTGGGACTTCAGAATAGTGATTGTCATAGCGATAAAAGAGCATCAGATCAATTGTGTTCAGACGAAGATCAGGCTGAGTTACAAGAGCGCTCCTGGGAATTGTCAGATCATTTACGATTCCACAAATCAGTTTAGGTAAAAGAAATGTGTCTTAACACTGAAATGTGACTTCTTAGTTAAATATAACGTTGGTTTAACAATGTAGGAGGCAGTGTTGGGCAAACTCATATAAAAGTTACTCACCAATAAATGATGCTTCACCTTAAAAGCTACTAACCAATTAAATATAACATGCTAAGTTACACAGATTTGGCAAAAGTAACCAAACTACTAAGAAGTGTCTAAATTAAATGAGCTACATCTTGCGCTGCAGTATCATTTTCACAGTTCAAACTGTTGTTGGTTCTCTTTTAGGTCGGTTTCTTCTGTTATTTTACCATTGAAAATGAGGGAGATCGTTCATCTGCAGGCAGGGCAGTGCGGCAACCAAATTGGTGCCAAGGTAAGTGAAATAAATTCTAGATATTTTATGTATCGCTTCACATGCAGTCAAAGACTTGTTGTCTTAGACTTTAAATGGCCTCGGTGACGTGGCAAACACTATTTTGAGCATGTAGTAAGTCAGGTGGTCAATCTGTAAAATGGTGGCTTCAGCGAAATTCACATAAACCCTGTTTAACAACCAGAACTTTTGAGGTGAGACGTAAACACTGACCTTTTATTTCATCGAGTCCTTTTTTGATTTTTAGTTCTGGGAAGTGATCAGCGACGAGCATGGGATAGACCCCACTGGCAGTTACCATGGTGACAGTGACCTTCAGCTAGATAGGATCAACGTCTACTACAATGAAGCCACAGGTAAGAATCGATTTAAATTTAAATTTGAGTTGTCAAGATGAACAAGATAGTCCAAGGGAGACTTGCCCTTTGAAGAGCCCACATGGTTTAATCATTAAGTCTCCATATATATATATATATATGGTTTATCAATAAAGAAACACTTTGTTTCAGGTGGCAAGTATGTCCCTCGTGCTGTGCTTGTGGATTTGGAGCCAGGCACCATGGACTCTGTGAGGTCTGGACCGTTTGGCCAGATTTTCAGACCAGACAACTTTGTCTTTGGTAAGTGTTTCTTTTTCTGCTCCCGTTAAGGAGTGGTGGCTCAGTGATTAGGGTGTTGGGCTATCAATCTGAAGGTTGTGGGCTCAACTCTCTGGTCCACTGAAGTTACCAATGTGGGTCCTTGAGCAACCCTCTTTGCTCCAGTGATGCTGTGCCCAACCCTGTGGCTTTCTAAAATGAGTTCATATTTTTGCAGGTCAGAGTGGTGCTGGTAACAACTGGGCCAAGGGTCACTACACAGAAGGTGCAGAGTTGGTGGACTCTGTGCTGGATGTTGTGCGTAAAGAGGCCGAAAGCTGTGATTGCCTACAGGGCTTCCAGTTGACCCACTCTCTAGGGGGTGGTACTGGTTCTGGCATGGGCACCCTGCTCATTAGTAAGATCCGTGAGGAGTACCCAGACCGCATCATGAACACCTTCAGCGTCGTGCCCTCACCCAAAGTCTCAGATACTGTTGTAGAGCCCTATAATGCCACTCTATCCGTCCACCAGCTGGTTGAAAACACGGATGAGACCTATTGTATTGACAACGAAGCACTGTACGACATCTGCTTCCGCACACTGAAGCTCACAACGCCAACATACGGTGACCTGAACCACCTCGTTTCAGCCACAATGAGTGGAGTCACCACATGTTTAAGGTTCCCCGGCCAACTTAACGCTGACCTGCGCAAATTGGCAGTCAACATGGTGCCCTTCCCCCGGCTGCACTTTTTCATGCCTGGATTCGCCCCCCTCACCAGCAGGGGCAGCCAGCAGTACAGGGCCCTTACGGTACCAGAGCTGACACAGCAAATGTTCGACGCCAAGAACATGATGGCCGCCTGCGACCCCCGTCACGGCCGTTACCTGACCGTGGCCGTCGTGTTCCGTGGTCGCATGTCCATGAAGGAGGTCGACGAGCAGCTGCTCAACGTGCAAAACAAGAACAGCAGCTACTTCGTCGAGTGGATCCCCAATAACGTCAAGACGGCCGTGTGCGACATCCCACCGCGTGGCCTCAAGATGGCGTCCACCTTCATTGGCAACAGCACAGCCATCCAGGAGCTGTTTAAGCGTATATCCGAGCAGTTCACAGCCATGTTCAGGCGTAAGGCCTTCCTCCATTGGTACACTGGCGAAGGCATGGATGAGATGGAATTCACCGAAGCAGAAAGCAACATGAACGACCTGGTCTCCGAGTACCAACAATATCAGGACGCCACAGCTGAAGAGGAGGGGGAGTTTGAGGAGGAAGAAGAAGAGAATGCTTAAGTTTCTTACTGTTTGTCAGTAACCTTTATTTGGGCTTCAAATTCATAATGGAATTCGGTCAAGGTGTGACTTTTCATTGTTATATACTTAATACATTTTAGGAAGCATTTCCTTTTTAGTACCGCTTAAGTACCGCTTCGTCAAAGATGAAGGCTTATTCTGGAAAAATATTGTGCCCAGTGATGGATTGGGTCCCTGTCCTGGGTGTATCTGCCTAGCTCCCCAAAGCCCCCCGGTCCCCATGACCCTAATAGTGGATTAAGCTGAAGATAATGATTGAAAAATCATAATTACCCAAGTGGCACTGATATGCAACACATCGTATTTGAGGTCGCAGCGCATGCCATTGTTAGTGGAGTCACTTCCTGCTACCTGAAAATTTGGGTTTAAGACGTCCTGCAAGACATAACACTTCAAGAAAAAATTCATTTAATTTCTGGGTGGGGTTTCCTTAAGTGACAGTATTGTCTAAAATTTAATTTTAGCATGATATAAAGCATCAGAAACACTGGAAATTGCGAATCCATCCATCCATCCATTATCTTCTACTTTATCCTCTATTAGGGTCGCGGGGGGGGTTCCCCATGGCCATCCATGGGAGAATGTTTCGGGTGCTGGGCAGATACACCCAGGACAGGGCGCCAATCCATCGCTGGGGAAATTGCTAAACAAAAATCGCCAACAATAGAGAAACATTTAATTTCTCAAAGCTTGACTTGCACCCATCCCACCCTGCTGGTCAAAACCATTATATGATCCATTATTAAATGAAACTGGTGGAAGGGGGATTTAATTAAGATTTTGTTCCAGTTAATGTTAATGTTTTAAATACCAGTAGCTTTAAAAGGTCATGGGGCTGATGGATCCTATCCCAGCTCTCATTTTACTAAAGGAAGAGAAACACCCTGGATCTATGACCGGTCCAGGTGAGATCATTACCCACGATGCACCATACCCCCCCCCCCCCCCCCACATACTACAAAGTAAAGTGTTAAACAAAATTGGATCATGTAAAGGTTACTGGATATTTAATAAGCAACTTTAAATAAAATCAATTTTAAACTAATTAATAAAAAATATATATATTTGAAATTTAAAATGTGCATGTACTGACATTGTTATGGATGTAGTGAATCGTTAGTAATACTGTATTAGTTGATTTGATGTTGCTTTTATTTTTAGATGATGTACGATGTACTGGAACTGTAAGAAAACTGAATCATGTAATAAAGGTTATAAACTCCAGATCTTGTTTCAGGTTATTTTCTTATTTTCATTCATCCATTATGTTCCACTTTATCCTCCATTAGGGTCGCGGGGGGGTTCCCCATGCCCATCCAGGGGAGAATGTTTTGGGCGCTGGGCAGATACACCCAGGACAGGACGCCAATCTATCATTGGACACACTCTCACACACACACACTATATGGGGCAATTTGGAGAATTCAATTCTTTTGGACTGTGGGAGGAAACCGGAGAACCCGGAGGAAACCCACACGGACACGGGGAGAACATGGAAACTCCACCTAGATGGGGATTCGAACCAGGAATCCCTAGCGCTGAACATGCTAAACCACTAAGCCACCTTGGAAGCCTTGTCTTATTTTCTCAAAATAAAAATCAAATTCATTAGATGAACGTTTGGAGCAGGGGCGTCGTTAGATCTGGGCTTTCGGGGTTAAAGCCGGGGGTTTGGTCAGTAGCCCCGGGTATTTTGTCAGTAGCCCCGGATCAAATGAGAGCAGCTTTCTCTGCAGCCTCTCCTCCAGAAGCGGGACCCAACGATGGAGTCACCGTCAGCTGTTTGTGCTTCTAAGCTCTGTGTGTGTGTGTGTGTGTGTGTGTGTGTGTGTGTATGAGGGAGACAGATTTTTTTCGCCAGTATCTGGAGTAAAGTTACCGTAATAACTATGTTGTCTGTAAAGAGCAGCTTCTCAGCTTTCAGAAAGCGTCAGAATTTTTCTGAAGGTGCAAACTGTCTCAAAGTTACGGTAATTAAATAAAACCTTAAAACTGTCTGATCTGCGACGGACTCGTAAAACAGATTCATGCTTTTCTGCTGAAGCTCAGGTTCATTTATTCAAACCTTTTCAGCCAAAAGCATCATTTATTAGAACTGAATGTGCTGCCCCCTGCTGACAGACATATTTCATATGATATTTAATTTTATCCAATATAAATAATAAATGATCAAACTAAATGAATGTAACAACAGTTTGAACAATGGATAAATACACTCATGAAAGTGCAATTTTTAAAGAGGACAGAGGGGGAATAAGGGATCTGGGCTAAAGCCCCTGATGTTTCTAAACCCTAAAAACACCCCTGGTTTGGAGGTACGGAGTGATTATTAAAATAAAATGAAATTATTTATAGGGCGGCACGGTGGCTTAGGGTTTTGGTATGTTCTCTCAGCACTAGGGATTTTCCCAGTTTGAATCCCCATCTGGGTGGAGTTTCCACGTTCTCCCCGTGGGTTTCCTCCGGGTTCTCCGGTTTCCTCCCACAGTCCAAAAACATGGATCAAGGTCAATTGAGTTCTCCCAATTGCGCCGTTTATAGAGTGTGTCTGTGTGAGTGAGTGTGTGCCCAGTGATAGATTGCCCCCCTGTCCTGGGTGTGTGAGAACGACCGAAACGTTCTCCCCTGGATGGGTAACCCCTCCCGCGACCCTAATAGAGGATAAAGCTCAAGATAATGAATGGGATGGAAATACTCGAGTAAAATACAGCAGTGAAGAACCTCCGCCACAGTTTTCTCTCCTGTGTGAAATTGCTTGCGTTGTATTATTATTATTATTATTATTATTATTATGAAGTCGACTAAATTAAATTTGTTGCAGACTGTTAGCAGGAATAGAGTAATTCTGTGTAATTGCACTGATGCTGTTTAAGACGTCTCTTCAGAGGGAAACTCTTTCCACACTGTGAACAGAAAAACAGGTCTTTGGCGTGAATGCGCTCGTGTTCTTTAAGATTGCGCTGCTGAAAGAAGCTCTTCCCGCACTCGGAGCAGGAATAGCTTTTCTCGCCCGTGTGGACGTGCTGGTGGTCTTTAAGAGTGCTCAGCGCAATGAAGCTCTTCCCACACTGTAAGCAGGGGTAGGGTTTCTCCCCCGTGTGGACGTACTGGTGTTTCTTAAGACTGCTCTTGACGGTGAAGCTCTTGCCGCACTCGGAGCAGGAGTACGGTTTGTCTCCCGTGTGAATGCGCTCGTGTTCTTTCAGATTGCGATGTTGAAAGAAGCTCTTTCCGCACTGCGAGCAGGAGTACGGCTTTTCGCCCGTGTGGACGTGCTGGTGTTCTTTCAGACTGCTCTGGACGAGGAAGCTCTTCCCACACTGTAAGCAGGTGAAGGGCTTCTCGCCGGTGTGGATGTACTGGTGTTTCGTAAGACTGCTTTTTACTGAAAAGCTCTTTCCGCACTCTAAACAGAAATACGGCTTCTCTTTGGTATGAATGCGATGGTGATGCTTCAGGTTGCTCTGTTTGGTGAATCTCTTGCCGCACTGCGAGCAGGAGTATGGTTTCTCTCCCGTGTGAATGCGCTGGTGTTCTTTAAGATGACGCTCATGAAAAAAACATTTTCCGCACACTGAACAGGAGTAGGGCTTCTCTCCCGTGTGAGTTTGATGGTGTTTTTTAAGACTGCTTTTTATAGTGAAGCTCTTCCCGCACTCTGAGCAGGAGTATGGTTTCTCTCCGGTGTGAATGCGCTGGTGGTGTTTAAATCGACTCTGATTAGTGAAACTCTTCCCGCACTGCGAGCAGGAGTACGATTTCTCGCCCGCGTGAATGCGCTGGTGTTCTTTGAGACTGCTCTGGCGCGGGAATTCCTTTTGGCACTGCGCGCAGGAGTACGGCTGCTTTCCGGTGTGAAGGAGCTGGTGCCGTCTGAGCGTGATCTGCACTTTAAAGCTCTTCCCACAGTGTGAGCACGAGTACGGTTTGTTTTTCGAGTGTTTGCGCTGATGTTGGGTCAGATGATTCTTCTGAGAGAAAGTCTTCCCGCACTGCGAGCAGGAGTACGGTTTCTCGCCGGTGTGAATGAGCTGGTGTCGCTGAAGACTGTAATTACTTGTAAAACTGTTCCCACATTCAAAGCACTTGAACATTTTCTTCTCGGCTTGGTATTTGGTCTGTTTAATGTTTTGGTTGGGAGGACAATCGGAGGTGTTGTACCTGTGAGGAGAAATGCAGTTGATGCAATTTTATGACGATCCACCAGGACAATCAACTCTTTATTGTCAAAAGACAGAGGAGAGTATTTGGGCTGCTCCGTTACAAAATCCATTCATTCATTCATCCATTATCTTCCGCTTTATCCTCTATTAGGGTTGGGGGGGGGGGTTCCCCATACCCATCCAGGGGAGAACGTTTCGGGCACTGGGCAGATACACCCAGGACAGGGGGGCAATCTATCACTGGGCACACACTCACTCACACACACACTCTATATGGGGAAGTTTGGAGAACTCAATTGACCTTGATCCATGTTGACCACTTTGGCTGCTAAGAAATATGAATTTGCCCCATTGTGGGACCAATAAAGGAGTATCTTATCTTTGTCTTAAAACGTCCCCACCGCAACCCTAGTACAGGATTAAGTAAAAGATATCAATGAACAAATTATGATTATATTATTTAAAGTTTGGTTGAATCAGAATCGCCTTTATTGTCATTGTAATTTTCATTGCAATGAAATTTGGGTGCAACTCCAAAGGTGTTAGTAATGTACAAATAGAATATGAATAAATTTAAGTAAAATAGCTAAATAAAATAAAATAAAATATAGGGCATAAGTGGCTTAGTGGTTTAGCATGTTCTCCTCTCAGCGCTAGAGATTCCCGGTTCAAATCCCCATCTGGGTGGAGTTTCCATGTTCTCCCCGTGTCCGCGTGGGTTTCCTCCGGGTTCTCCGGTTTCCTCCCACAGTCCACAAACATGGATCAAGGTCAATTGAGTTCTCCAAATTGCCCCATATAGAGTGTGTCTGTGTGAGTGAGTGTGTGTCCAGCGATAGATTGGTGTCCTGTCCTGGGTGTATCAACCCAGCGCCCAAAACGTTCTCCCCTGGATGGGCATGGGGAACCCCCTTCCCCCACGACCCTAATAGAGGATAAAGCGGAAGATAATGGATGGATGAATAGGGCATAAGACATAATGTATACAAATATGAATACCCGTATTGCACAAGTCACAAGAATACATTGCACTTGTTCTGTATTGTACATCATGGTTAGTGATCTCACCTCGACTGGTCAATTGGACAAGGGGTCTCCTCTTCTTTTGCTGAATGATGAGTGAGACAGTCTCCATCACCCTGACGACCTCGTTCAGAAAAAGAAAAGAAATGGATCGATGATTGCTCAATAAAATACATTGTGTGGTGGTTTGGTAAATAACGGAACATGTGAATTTTTCAGAGAGACAGAGAAAAAACACATGCTGCTACACAAAGTGATGGCTGAAGAAGAAGAGGGTACATGTGTACTGGACATTCCCTCAAATCCCTGTAATTAGAGGTTAATAAAGTTACAAACACAGATTCCATAATAGATCAACTTTCACTGATTTTGCAAAGAAATTGCACATTATAGGTTCCTGTAAAAATATTATCATTTTTACCATCGAATTCACATCTTACAACTTAAATAAACTTAAAAAATACAATATTCTCATGCTGACAGAATGAACCTGACTTTTTTCTTCCTTTACTAGTTCTAAAGGGGCGTCACGGTGGCTTAGTGGTTTAGCATGTTCTCCTCTCAGTGCTAGGGATTCCCGGTTCGAATCCCCATCTGGGTGGAGTTTCCATGTTCTCCCCGTGTCTGCTTGGATTTCCTCCGGGTTCTCCGGTTTCTTCCCACAGTCCAAAAACATGGATCAAGTCAATTGAGTTCTCCAAATTGCCCCATATAGAGTGTGTCTGTGTGAGTGAGTGTGTGCCCAGTGATAGATTGCCCCCTGTCCTGGGTGTATCTGCCCAGCGCCAGAAACGTTCTCCCCTGGATGGGCATGGGGAACCCCACCGCGACCCTAATAGAGGATAAAGCAGAAGATAATGGATGGATGAATAAATTGCCTCAATACTAACTGCTTTGAAATGTGAGCGCAGAAGTGACGGTGATCAGACAAAACATAAAATATTTCACGTTCACTGGGTCTGCAAGAAATTTTTTTTTTTAAAAGTGTTTTGTTTGCGTTTTTCATTCCGTCCCAACATTTTCTGATGTGGAGTTACCGTATGTGTATATATATGTACATCCATTATCTTCCGCTTCATCCTCTATTAGGGTGGGGGGGGGGGGGGTTCCCCCATGTCCATCCACGGGAGAACGTTTCATGCGCTGGGCAGATACACTCAGGACAGGGGGGGCAATCTATCGCTGGACACACACTCACTCACACAGACACACTCTATATGGGGCAATTTAGGAGAACTCAATGGACTTGATCCATGTTTTTGGACTGTGGGAGGAAACCGGAGAACCCGGAGGAAACCCACGCAGACACGGGGAGAACATGGAAACCCCACCCAGATTGGGATTTGAACCGGGAATCCCTAGCGCTAAGAGGAGAACATGATAAATCACCAAGCTACTGTGCCACCTATATACATATATATATATATATTCATTCATCATCTTCGGTTTTATCCTCTATTAGGGTCGTGAGGAGGGGTTCCCCATGCCCACCAAGGGGAGAACATTTCAGTTGCTGGAGAGATGCACCCAGGACAGGGGGGCAATCTATCACTGGGCACTATATATATATATATATATATATATATATATACATATATATATATAAATATATACATATATATGGGGCAGCACGGTGGCTTAGTGGTTTAGCATGTTCTCCTCTCAGCACTAGGGATTCCCGGTTCGAATCCCCATCTGGGTGGAGTTTGCATGTTCTCCCCGTGTCTGTGTGGGTTTCCTCCCACAGTCCAAAAACATTGATCAAGTCAGTTGAGTTCTCCAAATTGCCCCATATATAGTGTGTGTATGTGAGTGAGTGTGTGTATATATATATATATATATATATATATATATATATATATAATCAAGTCGCATTTTACAAATACAAAGCTTTTATATAATTGTTTTATATTTTGGAGCATCATGACGTCATGTTGGTCAGCTATCTCACCTGGACAGGTAACCTCTTCAGTGTGTTGCTCCTCTTTGGGCTGAATGAGTGCTGGGATAGGCTCCATCACTCCCACCACCTTATTCACAATAACAGCGTTAAAATAAAGTGGGTTGTTATGACGACAGAGTTATAACAACGAAAATCATAAACATATAACTTTATATTGTATTGTCTCTGATGACAGATCATTCTCATTAACCCTTAACGTCATTAATATTATAAATGACGTCATAATGAATAAGATCTTTAAAATCAATCCCCCTTCAGCAGTTTTATTTACATCCTGATCATTCACACACAATAAACCTTTAATAAAGAATCTCACCTTCAGCGATGATCTGGATTTAATCTGATGATGATGAAGATGATGAAGATGATGATGAAGATGATGATGATGATGATGAAGATGATGATGAAGATGATGAAGATGATGATGATATTTAAATTTATTTACACAGAGATTAAGTTCACGAGCCGATGCTGTGGATCTCCTCTTTCTCTTCTTGTTTATCGGCGGTTGGGATTCCAGGTTAGTGCAATACCGCCACCTAGTCTTTAAAGATGGTGCAGCAATGTAGCGTTATTATTAAGTTGACTTCACAGCGCACACATGTAATTGTTCCTGTTTCTGAAGCAAAATGTTAACTATATAATGTTACATTCATTCATTATCTTCCGCTTTATCCTCTATTAGGGTCGCGGTGGGGTTCCCCATGCCCATCCAGGGGAGAACGTTTCGGGTGCAGGGCAGATACACCCAGGACAGGGCGCCAATCCATCGCTGGGCACACACTCACTCACACAGACACACTCTATATGGGGCAATTTGGAAAACTCAATTGACTTGATCCATGTTTTTGGACTGTGGGAGGAAACCGGAGAACCCGGAGGAAACCCACGCAGACACGGGGAGAACATGGAAACTCCACCCAGATTGGGATTCGAACTGGGAATCCCTAGTGCTGAGAGGAGAACATGCTAAACCACTAAGTCACCATGCCGCCTTATAATGTTACATGATTATTTAAATCAAGAACTAATCCTTTAGGCATTTATTTTCTAAATGCTGCATAATCCTGTATGAACTAGGTGGCGATAGTGAGAAATAAATTACAATCGCCATTAAACTAAAAGTTCCATCCATCCATTATCTTCCGCTTTATCATTTACTAGGGTCGTTTTGGGCGCTGGGCAGATACAACCAGGACAGGGCACACACACACACACACACACACACACACACACACACACTATATGGGGCAATTTCAAAAATTCAATTTCCCTTGAATCCATGTTTTTGGATTGTGGGAGGAAACCGGAGAACCTGGAGGAAACCCACGCAGACACGGGGAGAACATGGAAACTCCACCCAGATTTAGATTCGAACCGGGAATCCCTAGTGCTGAGAGGAGAACATGCTAAACCACTAAGCCACCGTGTCGCCCCTAAACTGAAAGTTGTAAACTTTTTTTTTCTCTAAATCACCTTAAAAAATAATGTTGGGATATTTTTTAATATTACTCTAGTAAATAGGGCGGCACAGTGGCTTAGCATGTTCTCCTCTCAGCACTATGGATTCCCGGTTCGAATCCCCATCTGGGTGGAGTTTGCATGTTCTCCCCGTGTCCACGTGGGTTTCCTCCCACAGTCTAAAAACATGGATCGAGTCAATTGAGTTCTCCAAATTGCCCCATATAGAGTGTGTCTGTGTGAGTGAGTGTGTGCCCAGTGATAGATTGCCCCCCCTGTCCTGGGTGTATCTGCCCAGCGCCCGAAACGTTCTCCTCTGGATGGGCATGGGGAACGCCCCCCCGCCCCCTTCCCCGCAACCCTAATAGAGGATAAAGCGGAAGATAATGGATGGACTCTAGTAAATGTAGATGATGGTTAAACCAGACAGGATGTTCTGATCTGATCTTTGTGGATCTGATAGTTTTGATGTTAAATTTATGAGTTTGATGAAATTCTCTGTGATGTCTGATTGTTGAACGTTGGTTGTTGTTTGGATGATCTTTGTGGATCTGATGGTTTGGATGTTAAATTTACGAGTTTGATGAAATTCTCTGTGATGTCTGATTGTTGAACGTTGGTTGTTGTTTGGATGATCTTTGTGGATCTGATGGTTTGGATGTTAAATTCACGAGTTTGATGAAATTCTCTGTGATGTCTGATTGTTGAACGTTGGTTGTTGTTTGGATGATCTTTGTGGATCTGATGGTTTGGATGTTAAATTTACGAGTTTGATGAAATTCTCTGTGATGTCTGATTGTTGAACGTTGGTTGTTGTTTGGATGATCTTTGTGGATCTGATGGTTTGGATGTTAAAACTATGAGTTTGATGAAATTCTCTGTGATGTCTGATTGTTGAACGTTGGTTGTTGTTTGGATGATCTTTGTGGATCTGATGTTTTGGATGTTAAATTTACGAGTTTGATGAAATTCTCTGTGATGTCTGATTGTTGAACGTTGGTTGGTTTGGATGAGAAGCTTCTGCTGCAGTTGGAATTGTAATTAAAGTTGTTGATCTTTCACAGTTTGCTGAAACAGATCAGTAAAAAGTCTCTCCACTCTGTATCTGATGTTCATGTCCATCATGGAACACCTTCTTCTCTGGTTCATATTTTCACCACTTTTTGATGACCTCAGCAAACATTCACAATAAAAAAAAAATTTAAGAAAAAAAAAACCCACAAACGATTCTAAAAGTTTTATACCAGTTATTTTTTTAAACCTCTTTTTAATAAGATTCATACAATCAGTACACACATTACAGTTATATATATATTACTGTATTAAAGAACAGATGCTTTAAAAAATACTTAAGTACAGTAACAAAGTACATTTACTTCATTACCACCTCTGCCACAGTTTCTCCATCCACCCATTATCTTCCGCTTTATCCTCTATTAGGGTCACGGGGGGGGGGGGGGTGTTTCCAGATACACCCAGGACAGGGGTGCAATCTATCACTGAGCACACACTCACTCACACAGACACACTCTATATGGGGCAATTTGGAGAACTCAATTGACTTGATCCATGTTTTTGGACTGTGGGAGGAAACCGGAGAACCAGGAGGAAACCCACGCAGACATGGGGAGAACATGCAAACTCCACCCAGATGGGGATTCGAACCGGGAATCCCTAGTGCTGAGAGGAGAACTTGCTAAACCACTAAGCCACCATGCCTCCCGCCACAGTTTCTCTCCTGTGTGAAATTGCTTGCGTTGTATTATTATTATTATTATTATTATTATTATTATTATTATGAAGTCGACTAAATTAAATTAGTTGCAGACTGTTAGCAGGAATACAGTAATTCTGTGTAATTGCACTGATGCTGTTTAAGACGTCTCTTCAGAGGGAAACTCTTTCCACACTGTGAACAGAAAAACAGGTCTTTGGCGTGAATGCGCTCGTGTTCTTTAAGATTGCGCTGCTGAAAGAAGCTCTTCCCGCACTCGGAGCAGGAATAGCTTTTCTCGCCCGTGTGGACGTGCTGGTGGTCTTTAAGAGTGCTCAGCGCGATGAAGCTCTTCCCACACTGTAAGCAGGGGTAGGGTTTCTCCCCCGTGTGGACGTACTGGTGTTTCTTAAGACTGCTCTTGACGGTGAAGCTCTTGCCGCACTCGGAGCAGGAGTACGGTTTGTCTCCCGTGTGAATGCGCTCGTGTTCTTTCAGATTGCGATGTTGAAAGAAGCTCTTTCCGCACTGCGAGCAGGAGTACGGCTTTTCGCCCGTGTGGACGTGCTGGTGTTCTTTCAGACTGCTCTGGACGAGGAAGCTCTTCCCACACTGTAAGCAGGTGAAGGGCTTCTCGCCGGTGTGGATGTACTGGTGTTTGGTAAGACTGCTTTTTACTGAAAAGCTCTTTCCGCACTCTAAACAGAAATACGGCTTCTCTTTGGTATGAATGCGATGATGATGCTTCAGGTTGCTCAGTTTATTAAAACTCCTTCCGCACTGTGAGCAGGAGTATGGTTTCTCCCCCGTGTGAATGCTCTGGTGTTCGGTAAGGTGACGCTGTTGAAAAAAACATTTTCCGCACTCTGCGCAGGAGTAGGGTTTCTCTCCCGTGTGAGTTTGATGGTGTTTTTTAAGACTGCTTTTTATAGTGAAGCTCTTGCCGCACTGTGAGCAGGAGTATGGTTTCTCTCCGGTGTGAGTGCGCTGGTGTTCTTTCAGATTGCGCTGTTGAAGGAAACTCTTCCCACACTGCGAGCAGGAGTACGGTTTCTCTCCCGTGTGGATGCGCTGGTGGCGTTTCAGACTGTACTTGCTCGTGAAACCGCTCCCACATTCAACGCAGTTGTACATTTTCCTCTCGGCGTTGGTTTGATATTCTGTCTGTTCGACGGGTTCGTTAGAAGTGAACTCAGGTGTGCTGTCCCTGTTAAGACAAACACATTTTAGAAAATAAAATATATATACATCTTACAGTTTTTACTCCTTTTAGATAAAATAATTGATGCTGATGCACTCTTAAGTTTGAGACGGACGCATGCTTGCTTCCAAGTCACATAACAGTTTTAAGTACAGCTTTTAATTGTTTGTGAAGTAAAGATACTTCATTTCTCATTTTGTGTCACTATTGGGACTACACTTGGTTTGCTGCTTTGGTCGCAGGGGCCCTGAAACAAGCCTGGTCGCCCGAAATGAGGAGTGAGTTCCATCCATCCATTATGTTCCGCTTTATCCTCTATTAGGGTCACGGGGGGGGGGTTCCCCATGCCCATGCAGGGGAGAACGTTTCAGGCGCTGGGCAGACACACCCAGGACAGGGTGCCAATCTATCGCTGGACACTCACTCACTCACACACACACACTCTATATGGGGCAATTTGGAGAATTCAATTGACTTGATCCGGCACGGTGGCTTAGTGGTTTAGCACGTCCGCCTCTCAGCACTAGGGATTCCCGGATGGAATCCCCCTGTCTGCGTGGGTTTCCTCCGGGTTCTCCGGTTTCCTCCCACAGTCCAAAAATATGGATCAAATCAATTGTGTTCTCCAAATTGCCCCATGTACAGTATGTTTGTGTGAGTGAGTGTGTACCCAGTGATAGATTGCCCCCCTGTCCTGGGTGTATCTGCCCAGCGCCCGAAACGTTCACCCCTGGATGGGCATCGGGAACCACCCCATGATCCTAATAGAGGATAAAGCGGAAAATAATGTTTGAATAAATGAACCTGAGCTTCAGCAGAAAAGCATGAATCTGTTTTACGAGTCCGTCGCAGATCAGACAGTTTTAAGGTTTTATTTAATTACCGTAACTTTGAGACAGTTTGCACCTTCAGAAAAATTCTGACGGTTTCTGAAAGCTGAGAAGCTGCTCTTTACAGACAACATAGTTATTACTAGGGCTGTATTCAACTAAGGATTTTCATAGTCGAATCTGATTCGTCAGATTTTCCCTATAGTCGACTGATAGTCGAATCAGTTAAAATTTCACCACAAGATGGCGCTATAAGCGTGTTTTTTTTTAAAGATTTTTTTTTATATTTTACATGTTTTTCTAGAGCACCGTAAATGGGTTAAAGCGCACACATCATTTAAAAAATTTTTTTAACAGAAATTAGGATGTGTAACAATCACCTGCAGCACCTGTCCCTCGTTTGCTTTCTGATTATCTCACTTGGGTGATTGGTTGGGTTAGTGCACGTCTTTAATTTGTGGTTACCTTACCCGATGTTGCTTTGTTCGTTTACCCCTTTCTGTTGGTGCTTCGGCACCACTTTTTAAAATAAATTCTAGTTTTGGTTTTTATCCCGGTGTTCCAGATTTTCTCCATCAGCATTTCTGCCACGGTGTGTTGCTGCGCATTTGTTCCGCGCAGGTCGCACTCGTGGGAGCGTCTCCCTCTGTTTAGACCGGCTGACGCTGTGGCTTACGCGTAGCCGGATCCCGGGAGACGCTCATGCGCGAGCGGCGTTCGCGATTTCCCCGCGGAGCCGCTCATCTCCGGGGAAAGATGGACATTTGTGACAGGATGATTTTATTTGACAAAAGGCTATATATATAACGAAAACAAAGACATTTCATGTAAAAACTAATGCTTAGCAGCAGCCATGGGCGCCCCCATGTGATCAAAATGGTACATTCGACTATGAGGTTCATAGTCGACTACGGTTCTCCGAATCGAATCGTCGAATCAGCGAATATTGCAGCTCACCCCTAGTTATTACGGTAACTTTACTCCCGATACTGGTGAAAAATATCTGTCTCTCACACACACACACACACACACACACACACACACACACACACACACACACACACACACACAGAGAGCTTGGAAGCACAAACAGCTGACGGTGACTCCATTGTCGGGTCCCGCTGCTGGAGGAGAGGCTACAGAGAAAGCTGCTCTCATTTGATCCGGGGCTGCTGACCAAACACCCGGCTTTAGCCCCGAAAGACCAGCTCTAATGACACACCTGCTCTCTACCTAAATATAAATAAATCTAATCTGTTTCTAACATGACACTTTATATTCATTCATTCATCCATTATCTTCCGCTTTATCCTCTATTAGGGTCGTGGGGGGGGGTTCCCCATGCCCATCCAGGGGAGAACGTTTCGGGCGCTGGGCAGATACACCCAGGACAGGGGGGCAATCTATCACTGGGCACACACTCACTCACACACACTCTATATGGGGCAATTTTGGAGAATTCAATTGACTTGATCCATGTTTTTGGACTGTGGGAGGAAACCGGAGAACCCGGAGGAAACCCACACGGACACGGGGAGAACATGGAAACTCCACCCAGATGGGGATTCGAATCGGGAATCCCCAGTGCTGAGAGAACATGCCAACCACTAAGTCACCGTGCCGCACTACACTTTATATTGTTAGTAAATATTGTTTACTTATATACTTATAGGTGGCACGGTGGCTTAGTGTTTAGCATGTTCTCCTCTCAGCACTAGGAATTCCCGGTTCGAATCCCCATCTGAGTGGAGTTTCCATGTTCTCCCCCTGTCCAAAAACATGGATCTCAAAATTGCCCCTGTATGAGTGAGTGAGTGAGTGCCCAGCGATGGATTGGCGCCCTGTCCTGGGTGTATCTGCCCAGCGCCCGAAACGTTCTCCCCTGGATGTGCATGGGGAACCCCCCGCAACCCTAATAGAGGATAAAGTGGAAGATAATGAATGAATGAATATATACTTATATACTTTCTCATTTGTAAGTCGCTTTGAATAAAAGCGTCTGCTAAATGACTAAATGTAAATGTAATTACATAGGGTTACATACTTAGTTTTTAGTATTTCAATTTTTTCCTCTCAGTTCTAAGTAACCTTTTACAGAACCAACTTTTTTTAAAACGACATTATATTATTTGGAGTTTGGTAGCATCATGATTTGTGATCTCACCTCGACTGATCAATTGGACAAGGGGTCTCCTCTTCTTTTGCTGAATAAGCAGAACCGTCCCCATCACCCTGAGGACCTTGTTCAGGAAAATAAATAAAAGAACTGCATTGTGGTTCGTTAAATTCCAGAACACACAACTAGAAAAAATTGCACTCTCTAAAAAGAAAATAAAAATTTTAATGAAGAGCAGTGTGTTTTTACATTTACAGTGAATTATGGACAATCACACACTATGAACACGCTATGAACCTGAGCTATTGTGTTCCGTTTTCATTCACCCCCCCCCCCCATTTATCCCCCCCTCCTGCCACCGTAGTAGAGGATTAAGTGGAAGATAATGAATAAATATTGCATTGTAGACAGAATGAACCTGATATATACAGTGGTGTGAAAAAGTGTTTGCCCCCTTCCTCATTTCCTGTTTTTTTGCATGTTTGTCACACTTAAGTGTTTCAGAACATCAAACCAATTTAAACAATAGTCAAGGAAAACACAAGTAAACACAAAATGCAATTTGTAAATGAAGGCGTTTATTATTAAGGAAAAAAAAATCCAAACCATCATGGCCCTGTGTGAAAAAGTGATTGCCCCCCTAAACCTAATAACTGGTTGGGCCACCCTTAGCAGCAACAACGGCAACCAAGCGTTTGCAATAACTTGCAATGAGTCTTTTACATCGTTCTGGAGGAATTTTGGCCCACTCATCTTTGCAGAATTGTTCTAATTCAGTTACATTAGAGGGTTTTCGAGCATGAACGGCCTTTTTAAGGTCATACCACAACATCTCAATAGGATTCAGGTCAGGACTTTGGCTAGGCCACTCCAAAGCCTTCATTTTGTTTTTCTTCAGCCATTCAGAGGTGGACTTGCTGGTGTGTTTAGGATCATTGTCCTGCTGCAGAACCCAAGTTCGTTTCAGCTTGAGTTCATGAACAGATGGTCGGACGTTCTCCTTCAGGATCTTTTGGTAGACAGCAGAATTCACAGTTCCATTTATCACAGCAAGTCTTCCAGGTCCTGACGCAGCAAAACAGCCCCAGACCATCACACTACCACCACCATATTTTACTGTTGGTATAATGTTCTTTTTCTGAAATGCAGTGTTCCTTTTACGCCAAATGTAATGGGACACACACCTTCCAAAGAGTTCCACTTTTATCTCATCGGTCCACAGAATGTTTTCCCAAAAGTGTTGGGGATCATCAAGATGTGTTTTGGAAAAATTGAGATGAGCTTTAATGTTCTTTTTGCTCAGCAGTGGTTTTCTTCTTGGAACTCTGCCATGCAGGCCATTTTTGTCCAGTCTTTTTCTGATGGTGGAGGCATGAACGCTGACCTTAACTGAGGCAAGTGAGGCCTGCAGTTCTTTGGACATTGTTGTGGGGTCTTTTGTGACCTCTTGGATGAGTCGTCGCTGCGCTCTTGGGGTAATTTTGGGCGGCCGGCCACACCTGGGAAGGTTCACCACTGTTCCATGTCTTCGCCATTTGTTGATAATGGCCCTCACTGTGGTTCGCTGGATTCCCAAAGCTTTGGAAATGGCTTTATAACCCTTTCCAGACTGATAGATCTCAATTACTTTATTTCTCAATTGTTCCTGAATTTCTTTGGATCTCGGCATGATGTGTAGCTTTTAAGGATCTTTTGGTGGACTTCACTGTGTCAGGAAGCTCCTATTGAAGTGATGTCTTGATTGAGAACAGGTGTGGCAATAATCAGGCCTGGGTGTGGCTAGAGGAATTTAACTCAGGTGTTAAAAACCACAGTTATAGTATGATTTAACGAGGGGGCAATCACTTTTTCACACAGGGCCATGATGTTTTGGATTTTTTTCTCCTTTAATAATAAACACCTTCATTTACAAATTGCATTTTGTGTTTACTTGTGTTGTACTTGACTTTTGTTTAAATTGGGTTGATGTTCCGAAACACTTAAGTGTGACAAACATGCAAAAAAACAGGAAATGAGGAAGGGGGCAAACACTTTTTCACACCACTGTATATATATACAGAGTATATATATATATATATATTTCCATCCATTCATTATCTTCCTCTTTATCCTCTATTAGGGTCGCGGGTGGGGGGGGGGGTTCCCCATGCCCATCCAGGGGAGAACGTCTCGGGCGCTGGGCAGATACACCCAGGACAGGGGGGGCAATCTATCGCCGCACACACTCTCTCACACACACACACTCTATATGGGGCAATTTGGAGAACTCAATTGACCTTGATCCATGTTTTTGGACTGTGGGAGGAAACCGGAGAACCCGGAGGAAACCCATGCAGACACGGGGAGAACATGGAAACTCCACATGGATTCGAACCGGGAATCCCCAGCGCTGAGAGGAGAACATGCTAACCACTAAGCCACCGTGTCGCCCTTAGAGTTTATATATATATATATATATATATATATATATATATATATATATATATATATATATATATATACACACATGTATATGAGAATTGTTATTTTAATTTCAGCTTATATATGCTAAATAATTTTTGATTATATATATATGATATATAGAATCATGACGTCATGTTGGTCAGCTATCTCACCTGGACAGGTGACCTCTTCAGTGTGTTGCTCCTCTTTGGGCTGAATGAGTGCTGGGATAGGCTCCATCACTCCCACCACCTTATTCAGAATAAATAAAGTTAAAATAAAGTGGGTTGTTATGACGACAGAGTTATAACAACGAAAATCATAAACATGTAACTTTACATTGTATTGTCTCTGATGACAGATCATTCTCATTAACCCTTAACGTCATTAATATTGTAAATGACGTCATAATGAATAAGATCTTTCAAATCAATCCCCCTTCAGCAGTTTTGTTTACATCCTGATCATTCACACACAATAAACCTTTAATAAAGAATCTCACCTTGATGATCTGGATTTAATCCGATGATGATGATGATGATGATGATGATGATGATGATGAAGATGATGATATTTAAATTTATTTACATAAAGCTTCAGTTCACGAGCTGTTTCTGTGTTCTTGCTTCCTTTCTATTTTTCTCTTCTTGTTATTTGCGGTTGGGATTCCATGTTAGTGCAATACCGCCACCTATTGTGTGGAGGTGCAGACGTTTGTGACCGTTAATGTTCCTTAAAAATAAACGAGTAAAATACATAATGTAACACTTAATGTCCATTCATTCATTATCTTCCACTTTATCCTCTATTAGGGTCGCGGTGGGGTTCCCCATGCCCATCCCGGGGAGAACATCTCAGGCGCTGGGCAGATACACCCAGGACAGGGCGCCAATCCATCGCTGGGCACACACACACACACACACACTCTATATGGGGCAATTTTGAGAATTCAATTGACTTGATCCATGTTTTTGGACTGTGGGAGGAAACCGGAGAACCCGGAGGAAACCCACGCGGACACGGGGAGAACATGGAAACTCCACCCAGATGGGGATTCGAACCGGGAATCCCTAGTGCTGAGAGGCGAACGTGCTAAACCACTAAGCCACCATGCCGCCCTTAATATCATCTTATAATTTAAATATAACTTACCTCTTCACTTATTATTGTATTTTGTATTATTTCGCATTTTGTATTATTGCATCTCATTCTTCTGCTTTTTAATTTTGATGTGCTTATTATTGCTTACACTAACTGCAGTTTGCCTCGGGGATTAATAACGTATTCTGATTCATTAAATATCCAGTGATGTTACTTTATTTGGTTTATAGAAATAAATATCTTATATTGACGATTTAAACCATTCGATTTTTCTTTTTGTAATACTGACCACCAGAGGGCGCGTTTAAACCACATTTCGCGTTAGAAAAGTGGACAGTCTGCGCTTGTCTTGAAGAAAACGGTGGCGTTTGTTAAATACCAACCACAGATAAAACAATAAACTAATAAAACAAATAAAATACACTACAAATGAAAACATACGGCTGGTCTGCTCGTGGTCTCAGTAATATGTGAAGTTTAGAGGACTGGATTACATGTGTTCCTCGTTAGTATAGTGGACAGTATCTCCGCCTGTCACGCGGAAGACCGGGGTTCGATTCCCCGACGGGGAGTTCAATTTTTTGAAGTCTTCACCAAAAACCTGTTCACGATCATCTTCAAACATAAATATCATTTTCAAGGTTATTTATTGTTGTGTTTTTTGTCTTTCCAAACGCGTTATATGGAGATTAAATGGAATGGAATACATTTACATTTAGCAGACGCTTTTATCCAAAATAGGGTGACCAGATGTCCCGCTTTGTTCGGGACGGTCCCGCAATTTCGTTCATTTTCAGGTGTCCGTTGTTGTTGAAAGTTAGACTCCAGTTTTAACGCGTGTTTTATAATCTGCCATTGGACGGCTGTGTTGTCTGTTATCGGGGGAGAGGCGGGCTGTTTGAATTTTAACCAATCAGGAACGCGAACGCATGTTAAGGGCACCGCCCACCAACACAAACAATGCAAATTATATAAGGTAACCAAAATATTCATTAATTCATTCATCCATTATCTTCCGCTTTATCCTCTATTAGGGTCGCGGGGGGGGAGGGGGGGGGGGTTCCCCATGCCCATCCAGGGGAGAACGTTTCGGGCGCTGGGCAGATACACCCAAGACAGGGGGGCAATCTATTGCTGGGTACACACTCACTCACACAGACACACTCTATATGGGGCAATTTGGAGATCTCAATTGACTTGATCCATGTTTTTGGACTGTGGGAGGAAACCGGAGAACCCAGAGGAAACCCACGCGGACACGGGGAGGACATGGAAACTCCACCCAGATGGGGATTCGAGCCGGGAATCCCTAGCGCTGAGAGGAGAACATGCTAAACCCCTAAGCCACCGTGCCGCCCACGCCCACCAACACAAACAATGCAAATTATATAAGGTGACCAAAATATTTATTCATTCATTATCTTCCGCTTTTATCCAATATTAGGGTCGCGGGGGGGTTCCCCATGCCCATCCAGGGGAGAACGTTTCGGGCGCTGGGCAGATACACCCAGGACAGGGGGGCAATCCATCGCTGGGCACACACTCACTCACACAGACACACTCTAGAATTCAATTGACTTGATCCATGTATTTGGACTGTGGGAGGAAACCGGAGAACCCGGAGGAAACCCACACAGACGCAGGAGAACATGGAAACTCCACCCAGATGGGGATTCGAACCAGGAATCCTTAGCGCTGAGAGGAGAACATGCTAAACTGCTAAGCCACCGTGCCGCTCTTTATTATTCTACTAAATAATTGGCTTCCAAGTTGGTTTTCAGTGTGGATCTGCTCTGACTGTGAGACTGAACACTGAACGGAGCTCAGGGCAGTACCCGCCGCTCTCAGAGGACAAGAACCCAAGAACATGTTTGTCCTCAAACAGAGTCCAGAAAAAGTTTTCGATTTGTCAACAGTCACTTTTTAAGAAACAAGTTGCAATGGGATCTGAAAAGTCACTAAGCTGGCAACACTGAAAACAGCACGTCGTTTCGATTGTTCATTCTATTAACCATTATGATGTCATCACAACAATGCTCTGTGACTTTGGAATCTTACCGTTACCTAGGTAACAGCACACGTCACAAAGAACGGTGGCGTTCAGTCGCGTATAACTGAGGGGTGGTAGATATTTAACCTGTTAGTTACAGGCAGGTACAACATTAAATTCATTTACTTATGTACTTTATAATGTCACAAATACAAATATGGCCTCAACATGTTTACAGGGTAAAACTTGTAAGGAATTGAAGCATTCATTCATTCATTCATTCCACTTAATCCTCTACTGGGGGTGGAGTGGGTGGGGTTCCCATGCCAATCCAGGGGAGAACATTTCGGGTGCTGGGCAGATACACCCAGATACAGGACACCCAGTCTATTGCTGGGCACACTCACTCAGACAAACACAGACAATTTGGGGCAATTTAGAGCATTTGATTGACCTTGAGGGTTGCACAGTGGCTTAGTGGTCAGCACTTTCATCTTTTCACGCTGGGGATGCAGGTTCGAATCCCAATCTAGGTGGAATTTTGATATTCTCCCCATGTCCGCTTGGGCTTCCTCCCTCCCAGTCTAAAAACATGGATTTAAGGTACATGGAATGCTCTTAATTGCCCTATATACTGTAGGGTGTTTGTGTGTGTGTGTGTGTGTGTGAGCGTGCCAAGTGATAGATTGGCGCCTTGTCTTGGATGTATCTGCCCAGGGCCCGAAATGTTCTCCCCTTGATGGGCATGGGGAACCCCCCCCCCCCAATTTAAAGAGCAACTCCATCCACCCATTCATTATCTTCTGCTTTATCCTTTATTTGGTTCATGGGGGGGGGGGCCCATCCAGGGGAGAACGTTTGGGCGCTGGGCAGATACACCCAGGACAGGGCACCAATCTATTGCTGGACACACACTCACTCACACAGACACACTCTATATGGGGCAATTTGGAGAACTCAATTGACTTGATCCATGTTTTTGGACTGTGGGAGGAAACCGGAGAACCCGGAGGAAACCCACGCAGACACGGGGAGAACATGGAAACTCCACCCAGATTGGGATTCGAACCGGGAATCCCTAGCGCTGAGAGGAGAACATGCTAAACCACTAAGCCACCGTGCGGCCCTAAAGAGCAACTCTTCTTTTAAAATCTGTTTGAAGTTGTTGAATACAGTAAAGCTGTTCACATATTAATGGCATCAATCTCTCAAAATATGTTTTTATTATTCGAAGTACAATGTGGGCGGCACGGTGGCTTAGTGGTTTAGCATGTTCTCCTCTCAGCACTAGGGATTCCCGGTTCGAATCTCCATCTGGGTGGAGTTTCCATGTTCTCCCCGTGTCCCCGTGGGTTTCCTCCGGGTTCTCCGGTTTCCTCCGACAGTCCAAAAACATGGATCAAGTCAATTGACTTCTCCAAATTGCCCCATATAGAGTGTGTCTGTGTGCGTGTCTGTGTGACTGTGTGCCCAGTGATGGATTGGCGCCCTGTCCTGGGTGTTTCTGCCCGGGGCCCGAAATGTTCTCCCCTGGATGGGCATGGGGAACCCCCCCGCGACCCTAATAGAGGATAAAGCGGGAGATAATGAATGAATAAAGTAATGAAGTACATTGTTGAACTAACTATATATTTTTTTTTCTAGGTGAATAATTTTGCGCCGAGTCAGCAGTTGCAGTCATGGCGTTAACATCGTGGGATCTGACAACCTACGAGCTGCTTTTCATCGTGTTGGTACTCACAGCTTCTTTGCAGTTGGTGTCGCTGAAGGTTCTCTGCTGCTTTTGCTGCTGGCGCAAGAAATGTTGTTCGGAGCGAGCCGAGGTCACGCCTGTGTACCCTTTTGGATACCCCTTTCCTTCGGTCATTCAAAAACAAGGAGCAACCGTGTTCAGTATTCCCTCGCATCCCAGACATCCGATTCAGGTCGTCATGCCTGAAGCGCAAGGAAGGCCGATGGAGACGTGCAGCTTATTCTAACTTCAGAAACAGACTCAAACTTGTGTGTATTCTCCAACGCTTGGTTTATTTGCTTCATGACGAACAAAAGTTTGCTCTCAGACGGTTGGTAACTAAAAGTGTCCAAACTCTTCTAAAGCATCGCTTGCAAATAAATCTTATAAATAAGAGATGATTTGTTTCCAGTGGTCTCGCCTCAGACAACACTAAATGAAGAAAGTGACACTGTGGAGCAAACCCACGGAATCTTAACACATTCCCGAAAACGTGAGATTTTTTTGGCCTGTGCGTGTGCCCCCTTAGCAATAACTAGTTCTCTGGTGGCTGTATTCACGAGGAGCGCTGGTGATCAGGTTGGGCGTTGCACTCCCATGTCTGTTCACTACATTGCATCCAGTCTGAGGGTTCAGGGGGTTAATAATTCTGAACACACCGAAAGGGGGTCCCTGTGGAGGCATTGGACAATGAATATAAGGTATATATATATAAGGATGGCACGATGGCTTAGTGGTTTAGCATGTTCTCTTCTCAGTGCTAAGGATTCCTGGTTCGAATCCCCATCTGGGTGGAGTTTCCATGTTCTCCCCGTGTCCGCGTGGGTTTCCTCCGGGTTCTACGGTTTCCTCCCACAGTCCAAAAACATGGATCAAGTCAATTGAGTTCTCCAAATTTCCCCATATAGAGTGTGTCTGTGTGAGTGAGTGTGTGTGTCGAGTGGTAGATTGCCCCCCTGTCCTGGGTGTATCTGCCCAGCGCCCGAAACGTTCTCCCCTGGATGGGCATTGGGAACCCCCCAAAGATAATGGATGGATAAATAAAATATAAAGGGCAGCATGGTGGCTTAGTGGTTTGGCATGTTCTCCTCTCAGCGCTAGGGGGTTCCCAGTTCGAATCCCAATCTGGGTGGAGTTTCAATGTTCTCTCCGTGTCCGTGTGGGTTTCCTCCGGGCTCCTCCCACAGTCCAAAAACTTGGATCAAGGTCAATTGAGTTCTCCAAATTGCCCCATGTAGAGTGTGTCTGTGTGAGTGAGTCTGTGTGTCGAGTGGTAGATTGCCCCCCTGTCCTGGGTGTATCTGCCCAGCGCCCGACACGTTCTCCCCTGGATGGGCATGGGGAACCCCCCAAAGATAATGGATGGATAAATAAAATATAAAGGGCAGCATGGTGGCTTAGTGGTTGGCATGTTCTCCTCTCGGTGCTAGGGGTTCCCGGTTCGAATCCCAATCTGGGTGGAGTTTCCATGTTCTCCCCGTGTCCGTGTGGGTTTCCTTCAGGTTCCTCCCACAGTCCAAAAACTTGAGTTCTCCAAATTGCCCCATATAGAGTGTGTCTGTGTGAGTGAGTGTGTGTGTCGAGTGGTAGATTGCCCCCCTGTCCTGAGTGTATATGCCCAGCGCCCGAAACGTTCTCCCCTGGATGGGCATGGGGAACCCCCCCCCACGACCCTAATAGAGGATAAAGCGGAAGATAATGGATGGATGTATTTGCCCAGCGCCATAAACCCCCCCCCCCCCCCCCCCCCCAACTCCAGTAGAGGATTACACAGAAAATGGATGGACAATGACCGGCGACAAGCGCTGATGTTTAAAAGCTTTATTACATTATTTAGTTTTCTTACAGTTCCAGGATGTCATACATCATCTAAACAATAAACGCAATATAAAACCAACTAACGATACCGCAGCATAACGAAGGATTCACTATACTGGCTTTTCATTATACTTTACATCCATATGAATTCATGTATAACAAAATCCAATACATTTTATTACATCCTACATATAAATACTTTGTGAACACCAGATACGTTTCTAACGACACTGTAATAATGGACTACGTGAAATTATAGATTCGTTAACAATTAAGTGTTATACACAAACGTGAATTTCTTTTCCATTACGACTGCAGGATCTCCAACATGAGTAAGATTCAGAATAAAAAAAACTGTTTTTAAAAAACACCCGTCATTATATTGGCTGTAGCTTCATGTAACAGTGCTTCTCAAATAGTGGGGCCTGCCCCTCTGGAGGGGGGGGGCGCAGTGCGGTGCCTGGGAGGGCGTATAACAAGATTCACAGAGCAAGTGATGTTAAGTGTACTGAACAAACCCTCAAGAGACAACATGGACAAATATTTAACAGAGACGGAGGAGAGGAAGGCGGAGAGAGACGAAGACAATGAGAGCAACAAAAGTCAACAGAAAACTCTTTCATCCATCCATTATCTTCCGCTTTATCCTCTATTAGGGTCGCAGTGGGGGGTGGGGGGTTCCCATCCAGGGGAGAACGTCTCGGGCGCTGGGCAGATACACCCAGGACAGGGCGCCAATCCATCGCTGGGCACACACACACACTCAAACAGACACACTCTATATGGGGCAATTTGGAGAACTCAATTTTGTTTTTGGACTGTGGGATGTAACACGGCAGCATGGTGGCTTAGTGGTTTAGCATGTTCTTCTCTCAGTGCTAGGGATTCCCGGTTCGAATCCCCATCTGGGTGGAGTTTCCATGTTCTCCCCGCGTCCACGTGGGTTTCCTCCGGGTTCCCGGTTTCCTCCCACTGTTCAAAAACATGGATCAAGTTGATCGAATTCTCCAAATTGCCCCATATAGAGTGTGTCTGTGCGAGTGAGTGTGTGCCCAGCTAAAGATTGGCGTCCTGTCCTGGGTGTATCTACCCGGCACCCGAAACGTTCCCTGATTGGGTATGGGGACCCTGCGACCGTAGTAGAGGATAAAGCAGAAGATGATGGATGGATGAAGGTAACATGGTGGCTTAGTGCTTTAGCATGTTCTCCTCTCAGCACTAGGGATTCCCGGTTCGAATCCCAACCTGGGTGGAGTTTCCACGTTCTCCCCTTGTCTGTGTGGGTTTCCTCCGGGTTCTCCAGTTTTCTCCCACAGTCCAAAAACAATTGAGTTCTCCAAATTACCCCATATAGAGTGTGTGTATGTGTCCAGTGATAGATTGCCCCCCTGTCCTGGGTGTATCTGCCCAGCGCCCGAGACGTTCTCCCCTGGATGGGCAAGGGGAACCCCCCCCCCCCCCGCGACCCTAATAGAGGATAAAGCGGGAGATAATGAATGAATGAATGATGTAACCCAACTCGGCGTGTCGTCTACGTTGGAAACGAATGCAGTCCGTTCACTCGCCGGTTAAGGCCTGTCTCCGGTGTGAATGAGCTGGTGTTTATTCAGTTTACTCTGCTGGTTAAAACTCTTTCCGCACTCTGAGCAGAAATAGGGTTTGTTTCCCGTGTGAATGTTCTGGTGGTTCATTAGATCGCCCTTAAAGGTGAAACTCTTCCCACAATGCGCGCAGGAGTACGGTTTCTCTCCGGTGTGAATACGGAGGTGGTTCTTCAGGTCGCCCTTGAAAACGAAACTCTTCCCACAGTGCGAGCAGGAGTAGGGTCTCTCTCCCGTGTGAATGCGCTGGTGATTCTGGAGAGTGCTCTGCTGCGAGAAGCTCCTCCCACACTGCGAGCAGGAGAAGGGTTTCTCTCCGGTGTGAATGCGCTGGTGGTTTTTCAGATTGCTCTGCTGAGTGAAACTCACGCCACACTGCGAGCAGGTGTATGGTTTCTCTCCCGTGTGAATGCGCTGGTGTTTTTTCAGATTGCTCTGCTTAGTGAAGCTCTTTCCGCACTCTGAGCAGAAATACGGCTTCTCTCCGGTGTGAATGCGCTGGTGGCTCTTCAGATCATACGAGGTATAAAAGCTCATGGCGCAGTGTGCGCAGGCGTGTGGTTTCTCTCCGGTGTGTATGCGCAGGTGTTGTTTCAGATTACTCCGATACGTGAACCTTTTTACGCACTGCGAGCAGGAGTAGGGTTTCTCTCCCGTGTGACTGCGCTGATGTTTTATGAGGTTACTCTGATAAGTGAAGGTCTTTCCGCACTCCGAACAGGAGTACGGCTTCTCGCCCGTGTGAATGCGCTGGTGGTATTTAAGACCCGTCTGGTTTGCGAAGCTCTTGCCGCACTGTGTGCAGCTCAGCTGCTTTGCTTTGATGTTGGCACACTGGTGGTGGTCCTCTTCACTCAGGTTAGAAACGATTTCTCCACAGCTTGAGCAGTTATGGATTTCCTCCTTGGTCATGTCGTTGGGAGAACGTTCGGAGGTCACGAAGGGGCCAGTTTCTGTTTAGAGAACAATTTGTAAAAATCTTTCATTACAACATTAATAACTTACTCAATAATTAAACATCCATCCATTAGCTTCCGTTTTATCCTCTATTAGGGTCGTCGGGGGGGGGGGGGGGGGGGGGTTCCTCATGCCCATCCAGGGTAGAACGTTTTGGGCGCTGGGCAGATACACTCAGGACAGGGGGGCAATCTATCGCTGGGCCCACACAGACACACTCTATATGGGGCAATTTGGAGAACTCAATTGACTTGATCCAGTTTTTGGACTGTGGGAGGAAACCGGAGAACCCGGAGGAAACAAACAAACAAACACACACAGAAATATGTAAACAAACACATGCACACACTCGCAGGTCTGTACTTATACACACATAAACACACACAGATAAGCTCACGTATGTACACATACACATTTAAACAATTAAAAACACACACTTCTGATACCAGGCGGCACGGTGGCTTAGTGGTTAGCATGTTCTCCTCTCAGCGCTAGGGATTCCCGGTTCGAATCCCCATCTGTGTGGAGTTTCCATGTTCTCCCCGTGTCTGCGTGGGTTTCCTATGGGTTCCCCGGTTTCCTCCCACAGTCCAAAAACATGGATCAAGTCAATTGAATTCTCCAAATTGCCCCGTATAGAGTGTGTCTGTGTGAGTGAGTGTGTGCCCAGTGATAGATTGGCGCCCTGTCCTGGGTCTATCTGCCCAGCGCCCGAGACGTTCTCCCCTGGATGGGCATGGGGAACCCCACCGCGACCCTAATAGAGGATAAAGCGGGAGATAATGAATGAATGAATGACTTCTGATACCAAAGATCAAATTGCTGCTATTTAATACATTGTGTGTGTGTGTGTGTGTATATATATATTCATTCATTCATTCGTCCATTATCTTCAACTTCATCCTCTATTAGGGTCGCAGTGGGGTTCCCCATGCCCATCCAGGGGAGAATGTTTTGGGCGCTGGGCAGATACACCCAGGACAGGACGCCAATCTATCACTGGACACACACTCACTCACACTCTCTACATGGGGCAATTTGGAGAACTCAATTGACTTGATCCATGTTTTTGGACTGTGGGAGGAAACCGGAGAACGCGGAGGAAACCCACACTGACATGGGGAAAACATGGAAACTCCATCCAGATGGGGATTCGAACCGGGAATCCCTAGCGCTGAGAGGAGAACATACTAAACCACTAAGCCATCGTGCCACCTATATATTCATTCATTCATTATCTTCTGCTTTATCCTCAACTAGGGTTGGGGGAGGGGTTCCCCATGCCCATCCAGGGGAGAACGTTTTGGGCGCTGGGCAGATACACTCAGGACAGGATGCCAATCCATCGCTGGACACACACTCACTCACACAGACACACTCTATATGGGGCAATTTTGGTGAACTCAATTGACTTGATCCATGTTTTTGGACTGTGGGAGGAAACCGGAGAACATGGAAACTCCATCCAGATGGGGATTCGAACCGGGAACCCCTAGCGCTGAGAGGAGAACATGCTAAACCACTAAGCCACCTGTATATATATATATATTATATGATATTATATTTACAGGCAAAACACTGCTGAGAATACAGGGTTTACATTTATAAACTCGGACATAGAGAACCCACAGAGGTGGCATCAGTGGACCTGGGATTTCAACCCACCACCTTCTGATTGACAGCTCAACACCACTGAGCTACCACACCCACATTGTTATAAGGTGATGCATCGTGGGTAACGATCTCACCTGGACAGGTAACAGGTGGAGGGTCTTCCTCCTTCTTTTCTTGAATGAGTGCTGGGATAGGCTCCATCACCTCCACCACCTTGTTCAGGAGAACAGACAAAATCAATTCAATGTTGTGAGAGAGAACGCTGAACACGTCATTTTATTCTTTATTATTTGGGATTACACTGCATTCACATACATCTGTCACGAGATTAGGATTAGAAACAATGACGTCATCCAGAACAAAGTCCTAAAGAAATGCACCTTCTATCAGTTTTAATTCCATCCTGATGATCCACACAGAGAAGAAACCTTTAATTAGTTTAATTAAGACTCTCACCTTCAGTAATGAACTGGATTTGATCTGATGATTAGAATGATGACGTCATGAAGGGACATTCTTATGAAATCTCTTGAAACTCTGAACACACGCGGTGCGGCCACTGTTGTTCTTTTTACTTCGTTTTCTTGTTTATTGGCGGCTGGGATTCCATTTTAATGCAATGCCGCCGCCTACTGGCCACCCACGCTTCACTACACATCACTGATCAGTGGCGTTGTTTTTCTCCACCGCACTCAAAAAAATGCAGTCGATGGAAGAAGATGAAACTTTATATAAATCCATCCATTATCTTCTGCTTTATCCTCTATTAGGGTCACGGTGGGGTTCCCCATGTCCATCCAGGGGAGAACGTCTCGGGCGCTGGGCAGATACACCCAGAACAGGGGGCAATCTATCACTGGACACACACTCACTCACACACACACACACACTCTATATGGGGCAATTTGGAGAATTCAATTGAATCTATGTTTTTGGACTGTGGGAGGAAACCGGAGAACCCGGAGGAAACCCACACGGACACGGGGAGAACATGGAAACTCCACCCAGATGGGGATTTGAACCGGGAATCCCTAGCACTGAGAGGAGAACATGCCAACCACTAAGCCACCGTGCCGCCCGATGAAACTTTATATAAATAATAAAAAATAAGAAATAATTAAAAATATATAAAAATTATAATAAAATATATATAGTATATAACTTTGGGCGGCACGGTGGCTTAGTGGTTAGCACGTTCGCCTCTCAGCGCTAGGGATTCCCGGTTCGAATCCCCATCTGGGTGGAGTTTCCATGTTCTCCCCGTGTCTGCGTGGGTTTCCTCCCACAGTCCAAAAATATGGATCAAGTTAATTGAGCTCTCTAAATTGCCCCATATAGAGTGTGTTTGAGTGTGTGAGTGTGTACCCGGCGATGGATTGGCGCCCTGTCCTGGGTGTATCTGCCCAGCGCCCGAGACGTTCTCCCCTGGATGGGCATGGGGAACCTCACCGCGACCCTAATAGAGGATAAAGCGGGAGATAATGAATGAATGAATACAACTTTGGGCGGCACGGTGGCTTAGTGGTTTAGCATGTTCTCCTCTCAGCACTAGGGATTCCCAGTTCGAATCCCCATCTGGGTGGAGTTTCCATGTTCTCCCCGTGTCCGCGTGGGTTTCCTCCGGGTTCCTCCCACAGTCCAAAAATATGGATCAAGTTAATTGAGTTCTCCAAATTGCCCCATATAGAGTGTGTTTAAGTGTGTGCCCAGCGATGGATTGGCGCCCTGTCCTGGGTGTGTCTGCCCAGGGCCCGAGACGTTCTCCCCTGGATTGGCATGGGGAACCCCCCCCCAACCGCGACCTTAACAGAGGATAAAGCGGAAGATAATGAATATATATATATATATATAATTTTTTTTTTTTTTTTTTTTTTTTTTTTTAAACATTTTATCTAATAATCACTCTGTAGCTCCAAACACTCATTTAATGAATTAGACTTCTAATTCCTCTGAGAGAAATTAACAAAAGCAAAAATGATCTGCAACAAGAGCTGATGTTTATAACCTTTATTACAGGATTCAGTTCTCTCACAGTTTCAGTAGATCATACATCATCATAAATAATAACAGCAACATCAAATCAACTAACAATACCACAGAATAACTAACGATTCACTACATGAGTGTTTCATTATGAAAATAAAATTTAAACACGAGTGTAAAGTCTCAAAGGCAAATAGCTGGAAGCAGAAAGTACAGAAGCTCCAGTCATAGAAATGAAATGATGGTAAAGTTAAATCTAAAGAAGCTATATATATATATAGGCGGCACGGTGGCTTAGTGGTTTAGCATGTTCTCCTATCAGCACTAGGGATTTCCGGTTCGAATCTCAATCTGGGTGGAGTTTCCATGTTCTCGCCGTGGCCGCGTGGGTTTCCTCCGGGTTCTCCGGTTTCCTCCCACAGTCCAAAAACATGGATCAATTGAGTTCTCCAAATTGCCCCATATAGAGTGTGTCTGTGTGAGTGAGTGTGTGCCCAGTAATGGACTGGCGCCCTGTCCTGGGTCTATCTGCCCAGCGCCCGAGACGTTCTCCCCTGGATGGACATGGGGAACCCCCCCCCCCCCCCCCCCCCCCCCCCACAGCGACCCTAATAGAGGATAAAGCGGGAGATAATGAATGAATGAATGAATGAATATATATAGGCAGCACGGTGGCTTAGTGGTTTATCATGTTCTCCTCTCAGCACTCGGGATTCCCGGTTCAAATCTCAATCTGGGTGGAGTTTCCATGTTCTCCCCGTGTCCGCGTGGGTTTCCTCCGGGTTCTCCGGTTTCCTCCCACAGTCCAAAAACGTGGATCAAGGTCAATCGAATTCTCCAAATTTCCCCATATAGAGTGTATGTGTGTCCAGTGATAGATTGCCCCCTGTCCTGGGTGTATCTGCCCAGCGCTCCAAACGTTCTCCTCTGGATGGGCATAGGAACCCCTCCCCCCCGCCCCCACGACCGTAATAGAGGATAAAGCGGAAGATAATGAATGAATTGATCTTGATCCATGTTTTTGGAATGTGGGAGAAAACCAGAGAACCCGGAGGAAACCCACGCGGACACGGGGAGAACATGCAAACTCCACCCAGATGGGGATTCGAACCGGGAATCCCTAGTGCTGAGAGGAGAACATGCTAAACCACTAAGCCACCGTGCCGCCCTCATGTTTTCATGTTCAGGATTGAATGTTTTTTTTTTTTCACATAATCACTCGGTGTGATTGTTGGTCTGAGACGCGGGGTGCAGATTTAATTCTAAATTGTCTCTTTGACTGAGGCGCCCTTCGCACCGCGATCACCGCAGTTGTACGGTCTCTCTCCGGTGTGAATGCGCTGGTGTCGTTTCAGGTGGCTGTGCTGAGTGAAAGTCTTTCCGCACTGTGAGCAGAAGTACGGTTTGTGCCCCGTGTGAATGCGCTGGTGGTACTTCAGAGCGCTCTCGCGGGTGAAGCTCTTCCCGCACTGCGAGCAGAAGTACGGTCTCTCTCCGGTGTGAATGAGATGGTGTTCGTTTAGGTGACTCCGCTGAATAAAACTCTTCCCGCACTGGGAGCAGAAATGCGGTTTCTCGCCCGTGTGAACGTGCCGGTGGGTCTTCAGCGCGCTCTCGCGGGTGTAACTCTTCCCGCACTGCGAGCAGGAATACGGTTTGTCTCCGGTGTGAATGCGCTGGTGGCTCTTGAGCGTGCAGGAGTAATTGAAGCTCTTCCCGCACTGCGAGCAGGAGTAGGGTTTCTCTCCCGTGTGAATGCGCCGGTGTTTTTTGAGATGGCTCTGCTGGGTGAAACTGTTCCCGCACTCGGAGCAGGAGTAGGGTTTCTCTCCGGTGTGAATGCGCTGGTGTTGTTTCAGATTGCTGGTGTTAGTAAAACTCTTTCCACACTGTGAGCAGGGACAGGGTTTGTCGGCGTGAAGGCGATGGTGGTGTTTAAGATCCGTTTGATTTGTGAAGCTTTGTCCACACCGTGAGCAGAGGAGGAGCTTTTCTCTGATGTCAGGACACTGGTGCTGTTGGCGTTCACTTGTTTTAGTAAAAGGTTCTCCACAACTTAAGCAGTGAGGAATTTTCTTCTCGCTCATGTCTTTGTGAGAATGTTCATGTAAGGACGTCACGGAGGGTTCAGCGGCTGTTTGGAGACACATTTGTAAAAGTCTTACAATAAAATAACTCGTTTAATAACCATCTAGTATCAACGTTAAATAACTGACTACAGGGTTAACGGATTTACTCATTCCCATGCCCATCCAGGAGAGAACGTATCACACACTCACTCACACTCTATATGGGGCAATTTGGAGAACTCAATTGACTTGATCCATGTTTTTGGACTGTGGGAGGAAACCGAAGAACCCGGAGGAAACCCACACGGACACGGGGAGAACATGGAAACTCCACCCAGATTGGGATTCGAACCGGGAATCCCTAGTGCTGAGAGGAGAACATGCTAAACCACTAAGCCACCGTGCCACCCATATATATAGATAACAAATGAATTTAAAGAAATGTTTCTGTTAGGTTTTATCTGCATCACTTTAAATTCAGGGCGGCACGGTGGCTTAGTGGTTTAGCATGTTCTCCTCTCCCCCCGCGACCTTAATATAGGATAAAGCGGAAGATAATGAATGGATGGAATCTAAATTCATTAATATTAACATATTAATATTAAGGAAAACGGTCCAGGGGAGAACGTCAGGACCCAGAACCAATCTATCACTGGGCACACACTCACTAACACACACATATACACTATAAGGGGCATTCAATTTACCTTGAATCAATGTTTTTTGGACTGTGGGAGGAAACGGGGGAATCCTGAAGAAACCCACCCATACACATGGAAAACATGGAAACTCCACTCAGATTGAGATTTGAACCTTCCACCGGGTTCTCCGGTCCTCGCGCAGTCCAAAAACATGGATTCAAGGTAAACTGAATGCTCTAAATTGCCCAAACTGAATCCTGTGGTCACCTTTTGTTTTGTTTGTATTTATACCAAATCATGGTCACAGTGATCTGTTTAATATCTCAATAAATATCTCAGTTTTGTAATGTGTTACACGTTTGAAATATTTGAATAGCTCTTAATTAACAAATTAAATTAAGTTGACAAAATATAACATCTCACATTAATTATCCATCCATTCATTATCTTCTGCTTTATCCTCTATTAGGGTTGTGTGTGTGTGTGTGGGGGGGGGGGTTCCCCATGCCCATCCAGGGGAGAACGTCTCGGGCGCTGGGCAGATACACCCAGGACAGGGGGGCAATCTATCACTGCACACACACTCACTCACACAGACACACTCTGTTTGGGGCAATTTGGAGAACTCAATCGCCTTGATCCATGTTTTTGGACTGTGGGAGGAAACCGGAGAAGCCGGAGGAAACCCACGTGGACACGGGGAGAACATGGAAACTTCACCCAGATTGGGATTCAAACCGGGAATCCCCAGCACTGAGAGGAGAACATGCTAAACCACTAAGCCACCCATATATATATATATATAATATTCCTTAAAATATATTTTACAAAAACGTTTTATATAATCATTTTATATTTTGGGGCATCATGACGTCATGTTGGTCAGCTATCTCACCTGGACAGGTGACCTCTTCAGTGTGTTGCTCCTCTTTGGGCTGAATGAGTGCTGGGATAGGCTCCATCACTCCCACCACCTTATTCAGAATAACAGCGTTAAAATAAAGTGGGTTGTTATGACGACAGAGTTATAACAACGAAAATCATAAACATGTAACTTTACATTGTATTGTCTCTGATATCAGATCATTCTCATTAACCCTTAACGTCATTAATATTATAAATGACGTCATAATGAATAAGATCTTTAAAATCAATCCCCCTTCAGCAGTTTTATTTACATCCTGATCATTCACACACAATAAACCTTTAATAAAGAATCTCACCTTCAGCGATGATCTGGATTTAATCCGATGATGATTTTATTTGATGATTTTAATAACGTGTCGATAATTTAATATTAATATACAGAGCTCCAGAGCACGAGCAGATGTTTTGCTTTTCTCTCTCTTCGTATTTATTGGCGGTTGGGATTCAGGGTTGGCGAAATACCGCCACCTTGTGTTTAAAGGTGGTGTTGTAATGTAGCGTTATTCATTCATTCATTCATTATCTCCCGCTTCATCCTCTATTAGGGTCGCGGTGGGGTTCCCCATGCCCATCCAGGGGAGAACGTCTCGGGCGCTGGGCAGATAGACCCAGGACAGGGCACCAATCCATCGCTGGGTACACACTCACACACTCAAACACACTCTATATGTGGCAATTTAGAGAACTCAAATAACTTGATCCATGTTTTTGGACTGTGGGAGGAAACCGGAGAACCCGGAGGAAACCCACGCGGACACGGGGAGAACATGGAAACTCCACTCAGATGGGGATTCGAACCGGGAATCCCTAGCGCTGAGAGGCGAACGTGCTAACCACTAAGCCACCGTGCCGCCTTGTAGCGTTATTATTAAGTTGATTTAACATTGCACACACTTGTAATCAGGGGCGTCGTTAGATCTGGGTTTGGTCAGCAGCTGTTAAGTTCCAATAAACGGTCATAAGTCGGAGGTTTTGTTCCAAAAGAATTGAATGCGTTTTACTGAATAGACAAACAAGTGTACAGGAAAAATCACCAATGGTGGGCAACCACGACTGATGAGAGAGCTCTGAGGTCTCGAAGATGCTTCTTCAGTATATAGTCCTTAGGTGGGCTGTCCTTCTTCTGTGTGGGTGAGTGTGACTGGACCTTCCAAATATGGTGGGATTTTTTGAGCCCCCAGTCCCAATAATACTTTTAACAAATGTTACTTGCCCCCTAAATCTATATTTTCACAGGTCACCCTGCGACCAGACTTTCTGACTCCTTCTCATGCTCATTCGACAAGTGGTCATTCCTACAATTTACACACACTCAACCCCCACCTGGTCATTCCCTCAGCCATTCAGCAGTTGTTTACATATCGTAAATGACAAAAATATCATTACAAAGGTAAAAGCTTTCCAAAGTTGACCAAACCTTTCAAATAATACATTCATTCATTCATTATCTCCCGCTTTATCCTCTATTAGGGTCGCGGTGGGGTTCCCCATGTCCATCCAGGGGAGAACGTCTCGGGCGCTGGGCAGATAGACCCAGGACAGGGCGCCAATCCATCGCTGGGCACACACTCACTCACACAGACACACTCTATATGGGGCAATTTAGAGAACTCAATTAACTTGATCCATGTTTTTGGACTGTGGGAGGAAACCGGAGAACCCGGAGGAAACCCACGCGGACATGGGGAGAACATGGAAACTCCACCCAGATGGGGATTCGAACCGGGAATCCCTAGCGCTGAGAGGCGAACGTGCTAAACCACTAAACCACCGTGCCGCACAAAAATATCATTACAAAGGTAAAAGCTTTCCAAAGTTGACCAAACCTTTCAAATAATACATTCATTCATTCATTATCTCCCGCTTTATCCTCTATTAGGGTCGCGGTGGGGTTCCCCATGCCCATCCAGGGGAGAACGTCTCGGGCGCTGGGCAGATAGACCCAGGACAGGGCGCCAATCCATCGCTGTCAAATAATACAATTCATATCTTTTTACGTTCAGTAAATTCCAACACAGCCCCGGATCAAATGAGAGCAGCTTTCTCTGCAGCCTCTCCTCCAGCAGCGGGACCCAACGATGGAGTCACCGTCAGCTGTTTGTGCTTCCGAACTGTGTGTGTGTGTGTGTGTGTGTGTGTGTGTTTGTGAGGGAGACATATTTTTCGCCAGTATCTGGAGTAAAGTTACCGTAATAACTGTATGTTTTCTGTAAAGAGCAGCTTCTCAGCTTTCATGAACCGTCAGAATTTTTCTGAAGGTGCAAACTGTCTCAAACTTACGGTAATTAAAGAAAACCTTAAAACTGTCTGATCTGCGACGGACTCGTAAAACAGATTCATGCTTTTCTGCTGAAGCTCAGGTTCATTTATTCAAACGTTTTCAGCCAAAAGCATCATTTATTAGAACTGAACGTGCTCTCCACTGCTGACAGACACATTTCATATGATATTTAATTTTATACAATATAAATTATAAATTATCAAACTAAATGAATATAATAACAGTTTGAAAAATGATAAATACCCTCATGAAAGGACACTTTTTAAAGAGGACAGAGGGGTAATAAGGGATCTGGGTTAAAGCCCCTGATGTTTCTAAACCCTAAAAACGCCCCTGCTTGTAACTGTTCCTGTTTCTAAATTCATTCTTCATCTTCCACCTAATCCTCTACTGGGCTCCCCATGTTCATAAAACAAAGAACCTGAAATGTTCTTCCCTGGAATGGGCACGGTGGCTTAGTGGTTTAGCATGTTCTCCTCTCAGCACTGGGGATCCAGGTTCGAATCCCAATCTGGGTGAAGTTTCCATGTTCTCCCCGTGTCCGCGTGGGTTTCCTCCGGGTTCTATGGTGTTCTTTCATAGACCAAAAACATGGATTCGAGGTAAATTGGCTGCTCTGAATTGCCTCACACTGTGTATGTGAGTGAGTGCGTGTCCAGCGATAGATTGGCGCCCTGTCCTGGGTGTATCTTCCCAGCACCCGAAACATTCTCCCCTGGATGGACATGGGGAACCCCCCCCCTCACCGCGACCCTAATAGAGGATAAAGCAGAAGATAAAATTAAGCGGTCAAATGTAAACTTGGGGCAGCACAGTGATTTAGTGGTTTGGCATGTTCTCCTCTCAGTGCTAGGGATTCCCGGTTCGAATCCCAATCTGGGTGGAGTTTCCATGTCCTCCCCATGTCCTCGTGGGTTTCCTCCGGGTTCTCCGGTTTCCTTCCACAGTCCAAAAACATGGATCAAGTCAATTGAGTTCTCCAAATTGCCCCATATAGAGTGTGTCTGTGTGAGTGAGTGTGTGTCCAGTGATAGATTGGCGCCCAGCCCTGGGTGTATCTGCCCAGCGCCCGAAACGTTCTCCCCTGGATGGGCATGGGGAACCACCCCCTCCCCCCGCGGACCTAATAGAGGAAAAAGCGTTAGATAATGGATGGATGGGATGAAAACAGGGGCAACACGATGGCTTAGTGGTTTAGCATGTTCTCCTCTCAGCGCTGGGGATTCCCGGTTCGAATCCCCATCTGGGTGGAGTTTCCATGTTCTCCCCGTGTCCGTGTGGGTTTCCTCCGGGTTCTCCGGTTTCCTCCCACAGTCCAAAAACATGGATCAAGTCAATTGAGTTCTCCAAATTGCCCCATATAGAGTGTGTGTGTGAGTGAGTGTGTGTCCAGCGATGGATTGGCGCCCCGTCCTGGGTGCATCTGCCCAGCGCCCGAAACGTTCTCCCCTGGATGGGAATGGGGAACCACCCCCTCCCCTCCCGCGACCCTAATAGAGGATAAAGCAGAAGATAATGGACGGATGGGATGGAAACACCAAATTCTCTGCACAAAAAATCATTGTGAAACGGAATCCGGTTGTTCTCCGGTGTGAACGCGCCGGTGTCGTGTGAGATTCCGATGGTGAGTAAAACTCTTCCCACACTGAGAGCACGCGAACGTCTTCTGTCCGGTGTGAATGCGCCGGTGCTGTTCCAGATGATCCTCTTGAGTGAAGCTCCTCCCGCACTGCGAGCAGGAGTAGGGTTTCTCTCCGGTGTGAATGCGCTGGTGCCGTTTAACTTTGAACAAATGAGAGAAAGGTTTTCCGCACTGCGGGCAGGAGTAGGGTTTCTCTCCGGTGTGAATGCGCTGGTGCCGTTTAAAGACGCCGAGCTGGGTGAAACTCTTGGCGCACTGCGAGCAGGAGAACAGTTTCTCTCCGGTGTGAATGCGCTGGTGCAGTTTCAGATTTCTCTGTTGGGTGAAACGTCTTTGGCACTGCGGGCAGGAGTAGGGTTTCTCTCCGGTGTGGACGTGCTGGTGCAGTTCGAGATTACTCAGTTTGGTGAAACCCTTTCCGCACTGCGGGCACGCATACGGTCTCTCTCCGGTGTGGACGTACCGATGCAGTTCGAAGTTCCTCTGCTGAGTGAAGCTCTTCCCGCACTGCGAGCAGAAATAGGGTTTGACTCCGGTGTGAACGTGCTGGTGCTCCCTAAGATTACGCCGCTGAGAAAAGCTCTTCCCGCACTGCGAGCAGGAGTATTTCTTGTCTCCCGCGTGAATGAGCCGATGCAGTTTTAAATATCTCTGCTGAGTGAAACTCTTCGCACACTGCGCGCAGGAGTACGGTCTCTCCCCGGTGTGGATGTGCCGGTGTCGTGTGAGGTGACTCTGTTGAGTGAAACTCATCCCGCACTGCGAGCAGGAGAAGGGTCTCTCTCCGGTGTGGATGCGCTGGTGTTCTTTCAGGTGACTCCGTTGATTAAAACCTTTCCCGCACTGTGCGCAGGACAATCGTTTTTCCCCCGTGTGGACATTCCGATGCATTTTTAAATTCTGTTTCCGTGTAAAACTCTTCCCACACTCGGGGCAGGAGTAGGGTTTGTCGCCGTCGTGACTGCGCAGATGCAGGTTCAAGTTGTTCTGTCGAATAAAACTCTTCCCACACTGTGAGCAGGAGTAGGGTTTTCCCTCCGTGTGCATGTGCTGGTGCTCTTTAAGGTGACTCTGTTGTGTGAAACCTTTTCCGCACTGCGTGCAGGAGTAGGGTTTCTCCCCCGTGTGAATGCGCTCGTGTTCCTTTAGATGGCTTCGTTTAGTAAAACATTTCTCACAGTGTGGGCAGGAGTAGGGTTTCTCCCCCGTGTGAATGCGCTGGTGTTCTTTCAGGTTGCTCTGTTTGGTGAAACCCTTTCCGCACTGCGAGCACAAATAAGGTTTTTCTCCCGTGTGAACGCGCCGGTGGATTTTTAAATTTCTCTGCCGAGAAAACGTCTTCCCGCACTGTGAGCAGGAGTAGGGTTTCTCTCCCGTGTGAACGCACTGGTGTTCTTTAAGATTACGCCGTTGTGAAAAACTCTTCCCACACTGTGAGCAGGAGTAGGGTTTCTCTCCCGTGTGAACACACTGGTGTTCTTTAAGATTGCTCTGTTTAGTGAAAGCTTTTCCGCACTGTAAGCACGAATATCTGCGTTTTTCCACGGTGTGACTATGCTGATGCATTTTAGAATTACTCGGTTGATTACTTGGTTCCCACTGTGAGCAGGAGAGTTTTTCTTTTCTGTGTTAATGCGCCGGCGTCTCCGTCCACACTGTTTTTTTTGTTATAGGTTTTTTCTTCTGTGTCGATGTGCTCGTGATTATTCAGCTAAATTCATTTGCGTAGGTAGGAAAATGTCCTTTTCTCTTCATTTTCTACAATAAAAGTCTGTGAAACATTTCATTTCCCACAGATTGTAGTTTGTCTGTTAAATTCACGTCGAGGAAACACAATGTTGTTTCTGTTAAGAGAACAAAAAAAAGGGGTTATTGTTATTATAGGAAACGTAAGTGTATTGTTGGTAAATCCATTATTATTATTATTGTTACTATTAAGTATGAGACTTACAAATATAATAACAAAATATAATAATCTATAAATCTAGAAAAACAGCATTTATTATTTAATTCATACGTAAAAATGCAATGATGGAAGAAACTACAATAACTCAAGACAGCATCCGATGGGGCTACTTAAGCCTCATTCCAAACAATGTCGCACCATTTTTATGCCACTCAGTGTTAGGTTTTTATAATACTTTTAAGAAATTTAGAAAAATGTTCTTATGTTTATTCTGCTTAATTAATCTGTGTAGGTTGGAAAATGTCCTTTTCTCTTCATTTTCTACAATAAAAGTCTGTGAAACATTTCATTTCCCACAGATTGTAGTTTGTCTGTTAAATGTGTTCACGTCGAGGAAACACAATGTTGTTTCTGTTAAGAGAACAAAAAAAACGGGTTATTGTTACTATAGGAAATGTAAGTGTATTGTTGGTAAATCCATTATTATTATTATTATTATTATTATTATTATTATTTATTTTTTTTATTTATTTATTTTTTTTATTAAGTAAGAGACTTACAAAAATCATAACAAAATATATTATAATAATCTATAAATCTAGAAAAACATAGCATTTATTATTTAATTCCATCCATCCATTATCTTCCGCTTTAGTGGTTTAGCATGTTCTCCTCTCAGCGCTAGGGATTCCTGGTTCGAATCCCCATCTGGGTGGAGTTTCCATGTTCTCCCCGTGTCTGCGTGGGTTTCCTCCGGGTTCTCCGGTTTCCTCCCACAGTCCAAAAACATGGATGAAGTCAAATGAGTTCTCCAAATTGCCCCATATAGAGTGTGTGTGTGTGTGTGTGTGTGAGTGAGTGTGTGTGCCCAACGATAGATTGCCCCCCTGTCCTGGGTGTATCTGGCCAGCACCCGAAACATTCTCCTTTGGATGGGCATGGGGAACCCCCCCCCCCCCCCCCACGACCCTAGTAGAGGATAAAGCGGAAGATAATGAATGAATGGATATCTAAACATGGGCGGCACAGTGGCTTAGTGGTTTAGCATGTTCTCCTCTCAGCACTAGGGATTCCTGGTTCGAATCCCCATCTAGGTGGAGTTCATGTTCTCCCCGTGTCCACGTGGGTTTCCTCCGGTTTCCTCCCACAGTCCAGAAACATGGATCAAGGTCAATTGATTTCTCCAAATTGCCCCATATAGAGTGTGTCTGTGTGAGTGAGTGTGTGTCCAGTGATAGATTGCCCCCCCCCTGTCCTGGGTGTATCTGCCCAGCGCCCGAAACGTTCTCCACCCCCCGCGACGGAACATAATGGATGGATGGAGTTACTATGATGAAGCATCTTTCCACTGAGCAAATAAATAACCAGATCATTTTAATTAGACGACGTGTTTCTGTTTAACTGCCTCTTCAATGAAAGACGTATTAACTTAACGTTATTTCGTTATTTACGAAGGAAATATTTTTAGAAATGCCATCTCGCCATCTTACCTTTGGTTGAAGTTCTGGGAATTCCAGCTGCAGCAGAAGCTTCTCATCTTCAACACAGATTTAAAAACATCCCCACCTTCTGTTTCAAAAGAGTACTGCACGCATGACTTAAGCTGAAATTAAAAATACTCATTAAGAACTAATTAAACAAACAGAATCAACAAAACGCTTATAAACGCCTGATTATACGTTTCAAGTCGCAGTGCCCTTCTTCTTCATGTAGCTTTAAAGGTCAATGAAAACATTTTGGCCTCATTGTCGCCCTCTACTGAATTAGAGAATTAAAAATCACGCTCAGAGCTTACATCAAATTTTATTTCTCAAATATTAATTCATTCATTCATCATCTCCCGCTTTATCCTCTATTAGGGTCACGGGGGGGGGGGGGGGGGTTCCCCATGCCCATCCAGGGGAACGTCTCGGGCGCTGGGCAGATACACCCAGGACAGGGGGCCAATCTATCACTGGACACACACTCACTCACACAGACACACTCTATATGGGGCAATTTGGAGAACTCAATTGACCTTGATCCATGTTTTTGGACTGTGGGAGGAAACCGGAGAACCCGGAGGAAACCCACGTGGACACGGGGAGAACATGGAAACTCCACCCAGATTGGGATTCGAACCGGGAATCCCTAGAGCTGAGAGGAGAACATGCCAAACCACTAAGCCACCATGCCTCACACACACACACATATATATATATATATATATATATATATATATATATATATATATATATATATATATATATATATATATTTAATTATCTTGCCACTTAATCCTCTATTAGGGTTCCCCTACACACCAGATGGACGGCACCTTGGCTTAGTGGTTTGCATGTTCTCCCCTCATCGTTGGGGATCCAGATTCGAATCCCAATCTGGGTGGAGTTTCCATGTTCTCGTTGTGTCCGCGTGGGTTTCCTCCGGGTTCTCCGGTTTCCTCCCACAGTCTGGACACACTCACTCACACAGACACACTCTATATGGGGCAATTTGGAGAACTCACCTTGACTTGATCCATGTTTTTGGACTGTGGGAGGAAACCGGAGAACCCGGAGGAAACCCACACGGACACGGGGAGAACATGGAAACTCCACCCAGATGGGGATTCGAACCGGGAATCCCTAGCGCTGAGAGGAGAACGTGCTAAACCGCTCAACCACCGTGCCGCCCGTCCACGAAATATCTGAAGACAAAATTTTATGGACTGATTAGATGAGAGGGACTCTTGACGTTCCAGATGGATGGAACCGGCTGGATCAGTAACGGGAATAGAGCTCCACTACGATTTATATACATTTATTACAAGATTGAGTTCTCTCACGGCATCATAACATCATATAAATAATAACAGCAATATAAAATTAACGAACAATATTACAGAATAATTAGTTGATTCACTACAGGGGCATTTCATTATAAAAACAAAATACAAACAGGAGTCTCATAGAAAATATCCAGTTTCCTCCCACAGTCCAAAAACATGGATCAAGTCTTCTCCAAATAGATAGACCCAGGACAGGGGGGGGCAATCTATCGCTGGACACACACTCACTCACACAAACACACTCTATATGGGGCAATTTGGAGAACTCAATTGACCTTGATGCATGTTTTTGGACTGTGGGAGGAAACCGGAGAACCCGGAGGAAACCCACGCAGACACGGGGAGAACATGGAAACTCCACTCAGATGGGGATTCGAACCGGGAATCCCTAGCACTGAGAGGAGAACATGCTAAACCACTATGCCACCATGACTCCCGGCTATTTATATGAATGAAGTTAAACATTTGCTAACTTTCCGGTCACGTGGCCGTCTGACTTCTGACTGAACAAGTACCTGTTGTTAAAAAAAAAATAATAATAATAATAATAATAATTAAATAAAAAAATGCCTCTCAGCGCTAGGGATTCCCGGTTCGAATCCCCATCTGGGTGGAGTTTGCATGTTCTCCCCGTGTCTGGGTGGGTTTCCTCCGGGTTCTCCGGTTTCCTCCCACAGTCCAAAAACATGGATCAAGTCAATTGAATTCTCCAAATTGCCCCATATAGAGTGTGTGTGTGTGTGAGTGAGTGAGTGCCCAGCGATAGATTGGCGTCCTTTCCTGGGTGTATCTGCCCAGCGCCCAAAACGTTCTCCACTGGATGGGCTTGGGGAACCCCCCCACGACCCTAATAGAGGATAAAGTGGAAGATAATGGATGAATTAACAATCAGGTTTGATGATTCTACATTTACATTTGGTCATTTATTGGACGCTTTTATCCAAAGTGACTTACAAGGTGAGCACAGGGTTCATCACAACATCCCTGGAGCAATGAGGATTAAGGGTCTTGCTCAAGGACCCACACTGGTAACTTCAGTGGACCTGGGATTTGAACCCCCAACCTTCAGATTGATAACCCAACCCCATTTTACAGTGTAGCTGGTTTTCTTCATAACTTCTGACTTGTGATGTTCATTCATCCATTATCTTCCTCTTTATCCTATTTTAGGGTTGCGGGGGGGGGGGGGGGGTAGAATTTTTCGGGTGCTGGGCAGATACACCCAGGACAGGGCGCCAATCTATCGCTGGGCACACACTCACTCACACAGACACACTCTATATGGGGCAATTTGGAGAACTCAATTGACTTGATCCATGTTTTTGGACTGTGGGAGCAAACCGGAGAACCCGGAGGAATCCCTAGTGCTGAGAGGAGAACATGCTAAACCACAAAGCCACCGTGCCACTTGTGGTGTTCTCATTTGTGAGTCGCTTTGGATAAAAGCATCTGCTAAATGACTAAATGTAATTGAATGGTTCACGGTTTGTCCCCCGTGTGGACGAGCTGGTGTCTTTTCAGGCTGCTCTGCCGTGTGAAGCTCCGCCCACACTGCGAGCAGAGGTGCGGCTTGTCCCCCGTGTGGATGGGCTGGTGTTCGTTCAGACTGCTCTGCTGAGTGAAGCCCTTGCCGCACTGCGAGCAGGAGTACGGTTTGTTTCCGGATGCGACGTGCGAAACCTGGTGTTTTTTTAAACTGCTGTTCCGGGTGAAGCTCCGCCCACACTGCGAGCAGGAGTACGGTCTCTCCCCGGTGTGAACGCGCTGGTGTTTTTTCAGGCTGCTCTGCCGGGTGAAGCTCTGTCCACACTGCGAGCAGGAGTACGGTCTCTCTCCGGAGTGAATCTGCTCGTGTTCTTTCAGATGACTCTGCTGGGCGAAGCTCCGCCCACACTGCGAGCAGGAGTAGGGTCTCTCTCCCGTGTGAACGCGCCGGTGTTTTTTTAACGTGCTGTGCTCAGTAAAGCTGTTTCCACACTGCGAGCAGCGGTACGGTCTCTCTCCAGTGTGAATGCGCTGGTGGCTCTTGAGGGCGCTCCTGTGATGGAAGCTTTTTCCACACTGGGGGCAGCGGTATGGTCTCTCTCCGGTGTGAATGCGCTGGTGGCTCTTGAGGGCGCTCCTGTGATGGAAGCTTTTTCCACACTGGGGGCAGCGGTATGGTCTCTCTCCGGTGTGAATGCGCTGGTGGCTCTTGAGGGCGCTCCTGTGATGGAAGCTTTTTCCACACTGCGAGCAGCGGTATGGTCTCTCTCCGGTGTGAATGCGCTGGTGGCTCTTGAGGGCGCTCCTGTGATGGAAGCTTTTTCCACACTGCGAGCAGCGGTATGGTCTCTCTCCGGTGTGAATGCGCTGGTGGCTCTTGAGGGCGCTCCTGTGATGGAAGCTTTTTCCACACTGCGAGCAGCGGTATGGTCTCTCTCCGGTGTGAATGCGCTGGTGGCTCTTGAGGGCGCTCCTGTGATGGAAGCTTTTTCCACACTGCGGGCAGGGAAATGCTTTTCCTCTGAGGTCAGAGCACCGGTGGTCATTCAGGTTCTGGGTCGTGTCCTTGTGAGAATGTCCGCGCAGGACGCTCACGAAGGGTCCGGCTTCTGTTTAGAGGACAATACGTGAAAGTCTTTTATTGTCGACATTAACGACACACGACTCGTTTAGTAATTAAACATTTAAACAGCCATCCAGGTGGCACGGTGGCTTAGTGTTTAGCATGTTCTCCTCTCAGCTCTAGGGATTTCCGGTTCGAATCCCAATCTGGGTGGAGTTTCCATGTTCTCCCCGTGTCTGCGTGGCTTTCCTCCGGGTTCTACGGTTTCCTCCCACAGTCCAAAAACATGGATCAAGTCAATTGAGTTCTCCAAATTGCCCCATATAGAGTGTGTGTGTGTGAGTGAGTGTGTGTCCAGCGATAGATTGCCCCCCTGTCCTGGGTGTATCTGCCCAGCGCCCGAAACTTTCTCCCCTGGATGGGCATGGGGAACCCCCCCGCAACCCTAATAGAGGATAAAGCGGAAGATGATTAATGAATTAATGAATATCCATCCATCCATTATTAGGGTCGTGTGTGTGTGTGTGTGTGGGGGGGGGGGGGGTTCCCCATGCCCATCCAGGGGAGAACGTTTCGGGCGCTGGGCAGATACACCCAGGACAGGGCGCCGATATTTCACAAGGCACACACACGCTCACACTATATGGGGCAAATTAGAGCAGCCATTTCACCTTGAAGCCATGTTTTTGGACAGTGGGAACAAAACCAAAGAACCCAGAGGAAACACACACAGACACGGGGAGAACATCGGAATTCGAACCTGCATCCCCAGCTAACCACTAAGCCGCTGTGCAGCCCCATGTACAACATAAATTGAATTAAGGAGTTTCCATGTTCTCCCCGTGTCCGCGTGGGTTTCCTCCGGGTTCTCCGGTTTCCTCCCACAGTCCAAAAACATGGATCAAGTCAATTGAGTTCTCCAAATTGCCCCATATAGAGTGTGTCTGTGTGAGTGTGTGCCAGCGATAGATTGCCCCCCCTGTCCTGGGTGTATCTGCCCAGTGCCCGAAATGTTTTCCTCTGTATGGACATGGGGAACCCCCCCCCCCCCCCCCCCCCCCGACCCTAATTTCTTAATCAATTTAACGTAACATTTTACAGAATACGTTTTTGTTTAATGTTTTATTTTTGTGTAGTGTGTGGTGGTATGGTGCATCATGGGTAATGATCTCACCTGGACAGGTAACAGGTGGAGGGTCTTTCTCCTCCTTTATTGGAATGAGTGCTGGGATAGGCTCCATCACCTCCACCACCTTAAATAAATTAATAAATTCTAAATAAATTCAATATAAGGCATGGTGGCTTAGTGGTTAGCACGTTCGCCTCTCAGCGCTAGGGATTCCCGGTTCGAATCCCCATCTGGGTGGAGTTTCCATGTTCTCCCCGTGTCTGCGTGGGTTTCCTCCGGGTTCTCCGGTTTCCTCCCACAGTCCAAAAACAGTCCAAGTCAATTGAATTCTCAAAATTGCCCCATTTAGAGTGTGTCTGTGTGAGTGAGTGTGTGTCCAGTGATGGATTGGCGCCTTGTCCAGGGTCTATCTGCCCAGCGCCTGAGATGTTCTCCCCTGGATGGGCATGGGGAACCCCACCGCGACCCTAATAGAGGATAAAGCGGGAGATAATGAATGAATGAATGAGTTTCAATATTTTAGTTGTTCTACTGAATACTGTGCAGTGCATTGTGGGTAATTAAAGTCCAGAGTTGTGAGAGAGAATGCTGAACACGTCATTTTATTCTTTATTATTTGGGATTACACTGCATTCACATACATCTGTCACGAGATTAGGATTAGAAACAATGACGTCATCCAGAACAAAGTCCTAAAGAAATGCACCTTCTATCAGTTTTAATTCCATCCTGATGATCCACACAGAGAAGAAACCTTTAATTAGTTTAATTAAGACTCTCACCTTCAGTAATGAACGCGCTTTGATCTGATGATTAGAATGATGACGTCACAAAATTATTTCTATTAAATTGTTCTGAGCTTTAAACACACGGGGTGACGCTGATGTTGTTATTGTTCTTGTTCTTTTCCAGATTGACGGCCGTTGGGATTCCAATTTAGTGCAATACCGCCACCTAACGTTTGGGTGAGTCCGCCCTGGTTTCTGGGAATAAGTTCACAGGTTTTACCTTTAAACGCCACTTTTCAACAGATTACATTTCATTCATTCATTATCTTCCACTTTATCCTCTATTAGGGTCGTGGGGGGGGGGTTCCCCATGTCCATCCAGGGGAGAACGTCTCAGGCGCTGGGCAGATAGACCCAGGACAGGGGGGCAACCTATCGCTGGGCACACACTCACTCACACAGACACACTCTATATGGGGCAATTTGGAGAACTCAATTGACTTTACCCATGTTTTTGGACTGTGGGATGAAACCGGAGAACCCGGAGGAAACCCACGCAGACACAGGGAGAACATGGAAACTCCACCCAGATGGGGATTCGAATCAGGAATCCGTTGTGCTGAGAGGAGAACATGCTAAACCACTAAGCCACCAGATTACATTTTTTTTTTAATTTTCAAAAGCGCCCAGCGATCGATTGGCGCCCTGTCCTGGATGTATCTGCCCAGATCCCGAGACGTTCTCCCCTGGATGGACCCCCCCCCCCCCCGTGACCCTTATAGAGGATAAAGTGGAAGATAATGAATGAATTTATTAATTAATTTTCAAAAGCGGCGGCACGGTGGCTTAGTGGTTTAGCACGTTCGCCTCTCAGCACTAGGGATTCCTGGTTCGAATCCCCATCTGGGTGGAGTTTCCATGTTCTCCCCGTGTCAGCGTGGGTTTCCTCCGGGCTCTCCGGTTTCCTCCCACAGTCCAAAAACATGGATCAAGTTAACTGAGTTCTCTAAATTGCCCCATATAGAGTGTGTTTGTGTGAGTGAGTGTGTGCCCAGTGATAGATTGGCGCCCTGTCCTGGGTCTATCTGCCCAGCGCCCGAGACGTTCTCCCCTGGATGGGCATGGGGAACCCCACCGCGACCCTAATAGAGGATAAAGCGGGAGATAATGAATGAATGAATTTACAAAAGCGTTTTTTTGTATCAATAACATGCTATTGTTTTAAAATTGACATGAACTACATGCCACGCGTGGGTTTACCTCCCACAGTCTAAAAACATAGATCAAGGTAAACTGAATGCTCCAAATTGCCCCATATATATATAGTGTGTGTGTGTGTGTGTGTGTGAGTGAGTGAGTGAGTGTGTGCCCAGTGATAGTTGGCGTCCTGGGTGTATCTGCCCAGCACCCAAAACATTCTCCCCCCCCCCCCCCCCCCATGACCATTCATTCATTCATTATCTCCCGCTTTATCCTCTATTAGGGTCGCGGTGGGGTTCCCCATGCCCATCCAGGAGAGAACGTCTCGGGCGCTGGGCAGATAGACCCAGGACAGGGGGGCAATCCATCGCTGGGTACACACTCACTCACTCAAACACACTCTATATGGGGCAATTTAGAGAACTCAATTAACTTGATCCATGTTTTTGGACTGTGGGAGGAAACCGGAGAACCCGGAGGAAACCCACGCGGACACGGGGAGAACATGGAAACTCCACCCAGATGGGGATTCGAACCGGGAATCCCTAGTGCTGAGAGGCGAACGTGCTAACCACTAAGCCACCGTGCCGCCCCCCCGACCATAGTAGAGGATAAAGCAGAAATAGTGGATGAATGGACTGATAGACAGAGTCTTCATACTGTAGTTCAGTTAGTGATATGAAATCAAAAGGCTCTTTTTCAGTGAACTTTGTACCTAAAGGAAGAAGAAGAGCAGGTCGTCTGTCGTTCAACGTTGTTATTTTGATGAGAAGCTTCTGCTGCAGGTTGGAATTATATGTAAGAATGTAACGTTAAATCAGCCTTTAAATGCCAGAAAATGTACTATTGTAAAAATCGCTGTAAATTGAAATAATAATAATAATGTAAACATGCACGGTGGCTCAGTGGTTTAGCATGTTCTCCTCTCAGCACTAGAGATTCCCGGTTCGAATCCCCATTTGGGATTAGTTTCCATGTCCTCCCCGTGTCTGCATGGGTTTCCTCCGGGTTCTCCGGTTTCCTCCCACAGTCCAAAAACATGGATCAAGTCAATTGAGTTCTCCAAATTGCGCCATATAGAGTGTGTCTGTGTGAGTGAGTGTGTGCCCAGCGATAGGTTGCCCCCCTGTCCTGGGTGTATCTGCCCAGCGCTCGAAACATTCTCCTTTGTATGGGCATGGGGAACCCCCCCCTCCTGCGACCCTAATAGAAGATTAAGTGAAAGGTTGATGAATGGGCGACACAGTGGCTTAGTGGTTTAGCATGTTCTCCTCTCAGCACTAGGGATTCCCGGTTCGAAACCCCATCTGGGTGGAGTTTCCATGTCCTCCCCGTGTCCGCGTGGGTTTCCTCCGGGTTCTCCGGTTTCCTCCCACAGTCCAAAAACATGGATTACGTCAATTGAGTTCTCCAAATTGCCCCATATAGAGTGTGTTTGTGTGAGTGAGTGTGTGTCCAGTGATAGATTACCCCCCTGTCCTTGGTGTATCTGCCCAGCGCCCGACACGTTCTCCCCTGGATGGGACACCCCCCCCAATGGATGAATGAACTAATGTACAGTGTACATGTATTTTATACTCCTGTTCAGTAGGCGGCGATAATGAACCATGTAGCACTTTTTTGGTGCACTTTAAACCTACACGAAGAAGAAGAGCGTGTCGGGTTCAAACAAATAATCTTGTATGTTAAATTATTCGTTTTGTAAAACGCGTTGTTCATCTTTATTCTTAAATTCAGCTGCAGTTGTTCGTGCAGTACCGTTTTTAAACAGAAGGGGGAGTTTAAACCTGTGTTGAAGCTGGTTGAATCAGACAGAGAGGATGTTCAGATCAGATCTGATCTTTGTGGATCTGATGGTTTGGATGTTAAAACTATGAGTTTGATGAAATTCTCTGTGATGTCTGATTTTTGAACGTTGGTTGTTGTTTGGATGATCTTTGTGGATCTGATGGTTTGGATGTTAAATTCACGAGTTTGATGAAATTCTCTGTGATGTCTGATTGTTGAACGTTGGTTGTTGTTTGGATGATCTTTGTGGATCTGATGGTTTGGATGTTAAATTTACGAGTTTGATGAAATTCTCTGTGATGTCTGATTGTTGAACGTTGGTTGTTGTTTGGATGATCTTTGTGGATCTGATGGTTTGGATGTTAAATTTACGAGTTTGATGAAATTCTCTGTGATGACTGATTGTTGAACGTTGGTTGTTGTTTGGATGATCTTTGTGGATCTGATGGTTTGGATGTTAAATTTACGAGTTTGATGAAATTCTCTGTGATGTCTGATTGTTGAACGTTGGTTGTTTGGATGAGAAGCTTCTGCTGCAGCTGGAATTCTAATTAAAGTTTCTGATCTTCCACAGTTTCAGAACTCAGATCAGAACCCAGAACTTCAACCAAAGGTAGGTTCCTTTTATAAGATCCACTAGAACCATTATAAAAAACCTGGTGCATATTCTGGAACTGGGGCGGCACGGTGGCTTAGTGCTTTAGCATGTTCTCCTCTCAGCACTAGGGATTCCCGGTTCGAATCCCAATCTGGGTGGAGTTTGCATGTTCTCCCCGTGTCTGCGTGGGTTTCCTCCGGGTTCTCCGGTTTTCCTTCCACAGTCCAAAAACATGGATCAAGTAAATTGAGTTCTCCAAATTGCCCCATATAGAGTGTGTCTGTGTGAGTGAGTGTGTGCCCAGCGATAGATTGGTGTCCTGTCCTGGGTGTATCTACCCAGCGCCCAAAAACGTTCTCCCCTGGATGGGCATGTGGACCCCCCCACGACCCTAATAGAGGATAATGGATGGATGAAAATTGCCACATATAGAGTATGTATGTGTGTGTGTGTGTGTGCCCAGTGATAGATTGGTGTCCTGTCCTGGGTGTATCTACCCAGCGCCCAAAAACGTTCTCCCCTGAATGGGCATGGGCACCCCCCCTCCCGCGACCCTAATAGAAGATTAAGTGAAAGGTTGATGAATGGGCGGCACGGAGGCTTAGTGGTTTGCATGTTCTCCTCTCAGCGCTAGGGATTCCCGGGTTCGAATCCCAATCTGGGTGGAGTTTCCATGTCCTCCCCGTGTCTGCGTGGGTTTCCTCCGGGTTCTCCGGTTTCCTCCCATAGTCCAAAAACATGAATCAAGTCAATTGAGTTCTCCAAATTGCCCCATATAGGGTGTGTGTGTGAGTGAGTAATGTGTGTCCAGTGATAGATTGGCACCCTGTCCTGGGTGTATCTGCCCAGCGCCCGAAACATTCTCCCCTGGATGGGCATGGGGAACCCCCCGCAACTTTAATATAGGATAAAGCGGAAGATAATGGATGAATATTCTGGAACTGGGGTGGCACAGTGGCTTAGTGGTTTAGCATGTTCGCCTCTCAGCACTAGGGATTCCCAGTTCGAATCCCAGTTCGAGTTTCCATGTTCTCCTTGTGTCCGCGTGGGTTTCCTGTGGGTTCTCCAGTTTCCTCCCACAGTCCAAAAACATGGATCAAGGTCTATTGAGTTCTCCAAATTACCCCATATAGAGTGTGTATGTGTGAGTGAGTTTGTGTCCAGCGATAGATTGCCCCTGTCCTGGGTGTATCTGCCCAGCGCCCGAGACGTTGTCCCCTGGATGGGCATGGGGAACCCCCCCCCCCCCCACGACCCTAATAGAGGATAAAGCAGAAGATGATGGATGGATATTCTGGAAGTGAAATTTAAATATTAAATAAGGTTTAGAATAAACATTATTTAATAAACTGTGTATTTAATGATGTTATATGAGATTCACTGCAGTCATATCAATTATGATGTCATCACGTTGGGGGACACATTGTTGGATGTCAACTCCTCATCTTCTTTGCTAAACTCCACCATGCTTAACAGTCGGTGGTGTGTTATTTCTCTCATACGCTTCGTTGACTTATGAGGAGAGCAATTGATTATCACATCATGATGAGGGATGTACTGAAGGGACCACGAAGACGAGGTTAAGTTAGTTAATGCACTGAATCACACGTGACGTTTTGTTTATTATTATTTTATTAAGCACACACCAAGCTTGGTACTGAGATTTACAAAGATTCAACAGTTGGCGCCATCAGAGGCAGAATAGCTGCACCGAAAAACTGACTTAATTGATCCTCTATGAAGCCCTGAGTTACCAAAATGCCCTGAGAATATGCAGAGTGGCTGAAACATGGTGCAAGTCAAGTTATTTATTTATGTCGCGCTTTTTACAACAGTACGTCGTCACAAAGCAGCTTTACAGAATGAAAAGCCTTTAAACCCCCAAAGAGCGAGCCGAAGCGACAGTGGCAAGACAAAAACTCCCTTTTATGTTGTTATTTAAGGAAGAAACCTTGGGAGGACCAAGACTCAGTGGGGTACTCGTCGACGGGGGGGCAACAACAATGTAGGACAGCCATGTACAGATATTAAACAAATGGAAAAACTCTAACAACTGGAGAACTATATGGGAGTCCATTAGGGGGCGTCCTGCAGGACCGCCAGTCCAATTAATATTCAGGTTCCATCCAGTATTCGTCGACAGAAGGTCTGACCACACCTCCAGGACCCTCTGTAACGGGCTTTAGGTAACACTATTGGCTTTGTGTGAGAAATGTAGGATTATCTATATTTCTATATATGTTTATAACTAAATAAATCTATTCCATGGTACATTTTTTTCATAACAGATTTTTATTTTATTTTTTATTTTTTACAGATTTATGATATATAACATATCGATGTTTTTCTCGATTTATACATTTGATTGTTGATTTATTTGTTGGGCGGCATGGTGGCTTAGTGTTTGGCATGTTCTCCTCTCAGCACTAGGGATTCCCGGTTCGAATCCCAATCTGGGTGGAGTTTCCATGTTCTCCCCGTGTCCAAGTGGGTTTCCTCCGGGTTTCTCCGGTTTCCTCCCACAGTCCAAGAACATGGATCAAGTCAATTGAGTTCTCCAAATTGCCCCATATAGAGTGTGTGTGTGTGTGTGTGTGAGTGAGTGTGTGCCCAGTGATAGATTGCCCCCCTGTCCTGGGTGTATCTGCCCAGTGCCCGAGACGTTCTCCCCTGGATGGGCATGTGGATCCCCCCATGACCCTAATATAGAATAAAGTGGAAGATAATGGATGGATGGAACTAAATAACTGTATTTCATGGCACATTTTTTCATAACAGATTTTTATTTTACTTTTTAGTAAACAAAATAAATAGTTTTTACAGATTAATGACATATAACACATCATTGTTTTTCCAGATTTATAAATTTGATTGTTGATTTACTTGTTATTTAGTCAGAACAATTTTGGTTCAAACTGAATTTTGTTTTAGTCTGTGTACCTTTTTATAAGTCTGGTTATGAGAACAATTTAATTGATCACTCAGTTTACTTTCTGTTGTTTCTACTGCACACATAGATTAGTTAATTCCTCTTGGCTTTTCTAGACACTAGGTTAGGTCTCAAAACCATAGCTTGGTTAACAATAGTTCTACACTTAACACATTTTTCATTCATTCATTCATTATCTCCCGCTTTATCCTCTATTAGGGTCGCGGTGGGGTTCCCCATGCCCATCCAGGGCAGAACGTCTCGGGTGCTGGGCAGACACACCCAGGACAGGATGCCAATCTATCGCTGGGCACACACTCACTCACACAGATACACACAGAAACACACTCTATATGGGGCAATTTGGAGAACTCAATTGAATCCATGTTTTTGGACTGTGGGAGGAAACTGGAGAACCCAGAGGAAACCCACGCAGACACAGGGAGAACATGGAAACTCCACCCAGATGGGGATTCGAACCGGGATTCCCTAGCGCTGAGAGGCGAACGTGCTAAACACTAAACCACCGTGTCTAACATTTTTTTTTACAAAAATTCTTCACTGGTATAACCTTCCCGAAAATATTAATAATGGATAAAACAGCATTAGAATTCCTACCATAACAATAATCTGAGTTTTCTGTTCTCTCAACAGCAACAACGTTGTTTTTTTTTCACTCAACACATTCACAAGACAAAGCACCAAGTCTGTGGAAAAACTTTTTATTTTTTTTTTACTTTGGAGTATTTATACATTTTTTTCAAACAAAGTGTTAACAACATCAGCGGATTCATAAAAGAAAGAAGAACACATCTTCCTTCTCACAGGAACGGATTTTACGGAGTAACCATGAGCACATCCACTCAAAAGAAACCTCATATTCCGACATACGGCGTGGAAGGAGACTTTTCTAGCGGAAACCAAGACAGTCAGACAGAATGCTCACAGGATGAGAAAAGTTACTCTCCACCGCTTCAACTTGATCAAGACCAGCGTGTTCACACGGAAGAAAAACCACTTTCGTGCTCAGAATGCGGAAAATGTTTTACTCGAAAGAGTTCATTTAAACGGCATCGGTGCATTCCCACTGCAGAGAAACCGTACTCCTGCACCCAGTGTAAGAAGTCTTTTACTAAACTGAATAATCTCAAACAGCACCAGCGCATTCACACGGGAGAGAAACCATACTCCTGCTCGCAGTGCGGGAAGAGTTACCTTTACAATAGCAGTCTTAAACTGCATCAGCGCATTCACACCGGAGAGAGACCATACTGCTGCCTGGACTGTGGAAAGGGTTTCACCAATCAGAGCAATCTGAAAGAACACCAGCGCGTTCACACGGGAGAGAAACCCTACTCCTGCTCACAGTGCGGCAAGAGTTTCACTAAACAGAATCACCTCACAGCGCACCATCGCATTCACACCGGATTAAAACCATATTCATGCTCACATTGTGGGAAGAGCTTCAGTATGCAATATCATCTTAAACTGCACCAGCGCATCCACACAGGAGAGAAACCCTACTTCTGCTCGCAGTGCGGAAAGAACTTCACAGACCAGAGCAATTTGAAAGAACACCAGCGCGTTCACACCGGAGAGAGACCCTACACCTGCGCACAGTGTGGGAAGAGCTATGCTAACCATAGTAACCTTAAACTGCATCAGCGCATTCACACGGGAGTGAAGCCGTATTTTTGTTCACAGTGCGGAAAGGGTTTTACCGAACAGAGATATTTAAAAAAGCACCAGCGCGTTCACACGGGAGAGAAACCCTACTCCTGCTCACAGTGTGGAAAGAGCTTCACTAACCCCAGCAGCCTGAAAGTGCATCAGCGCATTCACACGGGAGAGAGACCCTACTCCTGTGCTCAGTGTGGAAAGAGGTACACTAGCCGGAGATTTTGTAAACTGCATCAGCGCGTTCACACAGGAGAGAGACCGTACTCCTGCTCACAGTGTGGAAAGAGCTTTACCGAACGGGGTCTTCTTAAAGAACACCAGCGCATTCACACCGGAGAGAGACCGTACATTTGCTCAGCGTGCGGGAAAAGTTTTAGCAGTCAGCGGTATCTGAAACACCACCAGCGCGTTCACACCGGGTTAAAACCGTATTTCTGCTCGCAGTGCGGGAAGTGTTTCGCCAGACGTAGCAATCTCATCCGACACATGGGCATTCACACTCAAGTAAAACCCTACAGCTGCTCGCAGTGCGAAAAGAGTTTTATTTACCAGAGCAGCCTTCAACTGCATCAGCGCATTCACGCCGGAGAGAGACCGTACTCCTGCTCAGAGTGTGGAAAGAGCTTCAGTGATCAGGGTAACCTGCGGGAACACCTTCGTATTCACACCGGAGAGAGACCCTACTCCTGCTCACAGTGTGAGAAGAGTTTTATTAACCAGAGCAGTCTGAAAATGCATCAGCGCATTCACACCGGAGAGAAACCCTACTCCTGCTCACAGTGTGGAAAGAGTTTTATTAACCAGAGCAATCTGAAACTGCATCAGCGTATTCACACCGGAGAGAGACCCTACTCCTGCTCACAGTGTGAGAAGAGTTTTATTAAGCAGAGCAACCTGAAAATGCATCAGCGCATTCACACCGGAGAGAAACCCTACTCCTGCTCAGAGTGTGGAAAGAGTTTCACCTATCAGAGCAATCTGAATAAACACCAGAGCATTCACACGGGAGAGAGACCCTACTCCTGCTCACAGTGTGAGAAGAGTTTTACTCGCCCCAGCAGTCTAAAAGTGCATCAGCGCATTCACACCGGAGAGAGACCGTATCCGTGCTCACAGTGTGAGAAGAGTTTTACTCACCCCAGCAGTCTAAAAGTGCATCAGCGCATTCACACGGGAGAGAGACCGTATCCGTGCTTGCGGTGTGCGAAGAGTTTTACTCGGAACATTTATTTGAAAAATCACCAGTGCATTCGCGCAGAAATAAAAGCTTGTTCCAGCTCAGAGTAGCCACGGCTTGACCTCAAAGTGTTTTTTGTTTTCTGTTGTTAAGTCAACTACCGTATTTTCCGGACCATGAGGCGCACCGTACTATAAGGCGCAGTCTGAATTAGGGACTCTATTTCTGTACGGTACTTATTCTGTACGGCAGCGTATTATAAGGCACTCGCTAAAACATACGATCTACAAGAAAAGTAAAGGATGCAAAACGCTGATTTATAATTGAGGTTTATTCTACTACTTGATAAAACACACATTATTTTAATCTCTCTTCTCCCACAAATCCATCAGCGTCCTCGTCTTCTGTGTCTGAATTAAAAAGCTGGTTCTCTATCGAGCACTCCGGTGTTCCCTCTCATCGATGTCCGAGTCCGTCTCGTCTCCGGGCGGCCGTTCGGCGACGATGCCGACTTTCGCGAAAGCTCGGACGACGGTCACGGCAGAAACCTCGGCCCAGACGACCACAACCCATTCACAGACGGTGGCGTAACTCGCCCCGCCGCCGCCTCCCGAGTTTTAGTAAACGTGTGATCAGCGTCTATCATCCATCGCTCCCACGCCGCCCGCGACTTCACTTTAAACGCCCCGTTTACACCAATGTCCAGCGGTCGGAGTTCTTTATTTAATCCTCCCGGAATGACGGCGAGCGCCAAATTAATTTTCTTCACTCTGCTTTTCTGTGAGATGAGCGCGCATGGAGTCACAGACCAGCAGGGCGGCGATGTGTGGAAAAACCACCCGGTCACACAACAATACTTTTATAGAATTTGGAACTCAGTACACGTATAAGGCGCACCGGATTATAAGGCGCACGTCCGATTTCTGGGAAAATTTTAGGCTTTTAGGTGCGCCATAGTTCGGAAAATACGGTATTCAAAATGTGTTAAGTGTAGAACTATTGTTAACTAAACTATGAGATCTAACCTAGTGTCTGGAAAAGCCAAGGGGAATTCTCAATTCTATGTGTGCAGTAGAAACAACAGAAAGTAAACTGAGTAATCAATTAAATTGTTCTTATAGGGTGACCAGATTCCAATTTACCAGATGTGGGACAAACACTATTTTTGAGTGGGACAATGTGGGACAATGTGGGACAATGTGGGACCCCAATGCATTAAGCTAGTGTAAAAAAACTTTAGTGGAACAAATCTACTCTACCCCTTTAGCACATAACAGGTTGCACAAAAGGGTACAATTGGAAACCAGAGAACCCGGACCTGGAAACCCACATGGACACGGGGAGAACATGCAAACTCCCAGATTGGGATTGGAACCTAAATCCACAGTTAAGTCAACTATGATTATGAAAACGAACATAAGATTACACAGACCACACAACGAGGTCCACAATATATTTAGAAATGCAGATGTTCGAAGCAACTCCTTTTGTTTCTAATAACTGGTCACCCTTTGTAACTAAAAAGAGAATGACTGTTGATTATGAGCTAAAAAGTCCCTCCATCACTCATGGCCCTCCGTCACTCATGTCCCTCCATCACTCATTGGCTTCCTGTAGCTGCTGCATTCAGTACAAGTCACATGACTCTGGCCTACAGAACCATTTCTGGATCTGGCCCTTCCGACCTTCACTCTATCTTTTCAAAATACACTCCGACTCGTTCACTTCGCTCCAGTGATGATCGCCCCCTGGCGGTTCCACCTCACCGAGGAGCTGATTCTCACTCCGTGGCGTTCACCACTGCAACATGGTGGAACGTTCTTCCCAACTCTGTCCATAAGGCAGAATCACTAAACAGTTTTAAGAAACTACTGAAGACGCATCTCTTTAACAAATACCTGTTGTAGAGAAGAAGAAAAAAAAGGGGGGGGGGGGGGGCGCAGCGTCCAATAACAATAAGGTTTGAATTTACAGTATAGTTGGTTTTCTGCAGAACTTCTGACTTGTAATGTTCTCATTTGTAAGTCGCTTCGGATAAAAGCGTCTGATAAATGTAAATGTAAAAAGGTTTAAGAAAGAAGGTCATGGAACTCTCAAGAACCTTCCGGGATGTGGTGGGAAGCAGAAAACTTATACGATATCATTTTTTGAATAACTTTAAAATTCAGCCTTATTTTATTGAATTACAAACGTTTATGTTTTCATTTATTTTAATAAACTTTATAATCTTTGGGTCACGAGCATTCGGGAGAATTCATAAACGACGCATGTTAACCAGAGAGTTTTTTTTCTTTGTTAAATTGTTTATTGAGTAAAATAGTTGTTACTGTGGGTTTGAATTTTGGTGATTTAGCCCAGAATATTTAGGATCGTTAGAATTTCACCTGTGACGTGAAGTTTTACTCGTTTGTTTGTTGTTTGATTGACAGATCAGTGACCTCGGCTTTAGAAAGAGTTTAAAATATAAATACAATATCAGTATTTGTATATCGTTACTTTTCTCTTAATGATCTAATCCTTCATGTCAGTTCTTACATTTTAATAGAACCGGCAGCACTATGGTCAGCATGTTCTCCTTTCAGCACTGGGGATTTAGGTTCCAATCCCAATCTGGGTAGAGTTTGCATGTTCTCCCCGTGTCCATGTGGGTTTCCACGTCCAGGTTCTCTGGTTTCCTCCCACAGTCCAAAAACATGGATTCAAGGTAAATTGAATGCTCTAAATTGCCCCATATACTGTGTGTGTGTCTATGTGAGTGAGTGTGCCTAGTGATGGATTGGCATCCAGTTCTGGGTCTATCTGCCCAGTGCCCAAAACTGGATGGTCATGTTGAACCAACCCAGTCCTTCTCAAATAGTGGGGCGCAGTGTGGTGCCTGGGAAGGCGCATAACAAGATATCACAGAGCAAGTGATATTAAGTGTACTGAACAAACCCTGAAGAGACAACATTGAGAAATATTTAACAGAGATGAGGAGAGAAAGGCGGAGACAGACGAAGATAATGAGACCAACAAAAGTGAACTGAAAACTAAAACGAGGAAACATGATGCGCTTGGCTTCACTGTAACTGAGGTGGAGACGAAGAAAGACCGGCGTGTCTTCTGAGTCTTAAAATTTTGGCAGCGGACAGTGTGAAGCCAAATAAATGAAGGCGTCACTTAAAGACATTACAACCCGATCACGCTGACAACCTTGAGTTTTTAATCGTAAACGTGACGCAGCAATCATCCCGCTTTATGAAAGCTACTTCAGAAAAACTGTGTGCTGCAAAACGGGCGCGTTGGAGACATTAGTTCTGACTTCGTTATTCATTCATTCATTATCTCCCATTTTATCCTCTATTAGGGTCGCGGTGGGGTTCCCCATGCCCATCCAGGGGAGAACGTCTCGGGCGCTGGGCAGATAGACCCAGGACAGGGCGCCAATCCATCGCTGGGCACACACTCACTCACACAAACACACTCTATATGGGGCAATTTGGAGAATTCAATTGACTTGATCCATGTTTTTGGACTGTGGGAGGAAACCGGAGAACCCGGAGGAAACCCACGCAGACACGGGGAGAACATGGAAACTCCACCCAGATGGGGATTCGAACCGGGAATCCCTAGCGCTGAGAGGCGAACGAGCTAACCACTAAGCCACCGTGCTTCATTATTTTGATTTAAAATATAATAATAAAATAAAACAGCACAAATTGTTGAATGGATCAAGTCAATTGAATTCTCCAAATTGCCCCATATAGTGTGTGTGAGTGAGTGTGTGCCCAGCGATAGGTTGGCGTCCTGTCATGGGTGTATCTGCCCAGCGCCCGAAACGTTCTCCCCTGGATGGGCATGGGGAACCCCCCATGAACCCAATAGAGGATAAAGTGGAACATAATGGATGAATGATTTAACTTTTGTAAAATTTGTAACTTGTAAATAATGCTGCATTGCAGAACCACCTTCAAACGGTAGGTGGCGGTATTGCACTAAACTGGAATCCCGACCGCCGGTAAACAAAAAGAGAAATAAAATAAACCCAGGAACGCAGCGCGTGTACTGCAGCTCAGAATCAATAAATGAATTATCGACACATTATTCTAATTTTATAATTATCGTTATTCTAATAATCAGATTAAATCCAGATCATCGCTGAAGGTGAGGTCCTTTATTAAAGGTTTATTGTGTGTGAATGATCAGGATGTAAATAGAACTGCTGAAGGGGGATTGATTTTAAAGATCTTATTCATTATGACGTCATTTATAATATTAATGACGTTAAGGGTTAATGAGAATGATCTGTCATCAGAGACAATACAATATAAAGTTACATGTTTATGATTTTCGTTTTTAAAACTTTGTAGTAATAACAAACCATTTTATATTCATTCATTCATTCATTATCTTCAGCTTTCATCTATTAGGGTGGGGGGGGGGTTCCCCATGCCCATCCAGGGGAGAACGTTTTGGGCGCTGGGCAGATACACCCAGGACAGGGCGCCAATCTATCACTGGACAGACACTCACTCACACAGACACACTCTATATGGGGCAATTTGGAGAATTCAATTGACTTGATCCATGTTTTTGGACTGTGGGAGGAAAGCGGAGAACCCGGAGGAAACCCACGCGGACACGGGGAGAACATGCAAACTCCACCCAGATTGGGATTCGAACCGGAGACCCTAGCGCTGAGAGGAGAACATGCTAAACCACTAAGACGCCACGCCGCCCCCACCTAATTTTAACGCTGTTATTCTGAACAAGGTGGTGGGAGTGATGGAGCCTATCCCAGCACTCATTCAGCCCAAAGAGGAGCAACACACTGAAGAGGTCACCTGTCCAGGTGAGATCTCTGAATATCATGATAAATAAATTCATAAATATAAATAAAAAAGTTTTAAGGAATATAAAATGGGGAGAACGTTTTGGGCGCTGAGCAGACACACCCAGGACAGGACACGAATCTATCATCGAGCACACTTATTCGCACAGACATGCACTATATGGGGCAATTTAAAGCATTCAATTCACCTTGAATGTCTTTGGAGTGTGGGAAAAATTCATGTCAAGTGGCGCAACGGGTGGCAACGCTAAACAGGTTGGATTGGAAAACGCGACGAATGTTACAATTTAAACAGGAACCTGTAATCGTGATTTTATACGAAAACACTAATGATGAGCCAAAGATTCATTTCATCAACAAACACATTGTGTGAGGTCAGGACTGCAGGGATAGGCCAAAATACGTACCCTACTATTTTGCAGCCACGACTTGAAATAGGGTGGCATGGTGGCTTAGGGTTTAGCATGTTCTCCTCTCTATATAGTCATGGCCAAAAGTTTTGAGAAGGACATAAATATTATATTTTCACATGACCTGCTGCCCTCTGGTGTTTTATGTGTGTTTGTCCGATGTTTTTATCACATACAGAAATATAATTGCAATCATATTGTGAGTAATAAAAGCTTTTGACAGTTAGAATGAGTTAATGCAGCAAGTCAATATTTGCAGTGTTGACCCTTCTTCAGGACCTCTGCAATTCTCCCTGGCATGCTCTCAATCAACTTCTGGACCAAATGCTGACCGATGGCAGTCCATTCTTGTACAATCAATGCTTGCATTTTGTCAGAATGTGTAGGTTTTTGTTTGTCCACCCGTCTCCTGATGATTGACCACAAGTTCTCAATGGAATTAAGATCTGGCCAGTTTCCAGGCCGTGGACCCAAAATCTCTATGTTTTGTTCACTGAGCCATGTAGTTATCACCTTTGCTTTATGGCAAGGTGCTCCATCATGCTGCAAAAGGCATTGTTGATCACCAAACTTCGAATCCCAATCTGGGTGGAGTTTCCATGTTATCCCCGTGTCCGCGTGGGTTTCCTCCGGCTTCTCCGGTTTCCTCCCACAGTCCAAAAACATGGATCAAGGTCAATTAAATTCCCCAAATTGCCCCATATAGAGTGTGTCTGTGTGAGTGAGTGTGTGCCTAGTGATAGATTGCCCCCCTGTCCTGGGTGTATCTGCCCAACGCCCGAAACGTTCTCCCCTGGATGGGCATGGGGAACCCCCCCACGACTCTAATAGAGGATAAAGTGGAAGATGATGGATGGATGGACTTAGTGCAATGCTCTTTTGACACACCATTTTTTTAAATTTACTTTGTATTTGATGAAAATACATAATTATTGTGTGTGTTTTCTGCCACCTTCCAAAAACATGGATTCAAGGTGAATTGGCTGCTCTAATATTCCCCTGTATAGTCTGTATGATTGGCGCTCTCTCCTGGGTGCATCTGGCTAGCGTCCAAAACGTTCTCTGAGAATTGATCTCTCTGATCATGTGATCAAAACGTCCCGTTCCTGCAGATTCCTTCTTTACAACATCAGGAAGATCAGACCCTTCTTGACTGAACATGTGACCCAACTGCTTGTTCAAGCCCGCGTCCTATCCCGGCTCGATTATTGTAATGCGCTACTTGCCGGTAGCTTCCACAATCAGACCTCTACAACTGATTCAGAACTCTGCAGCCCAACTCGTGTTTAACCCCCAAGAACTCATGTCCCTCCATCACTCATGTCCCTCCATCACTCATGTCCTCCATCACTCATGTCCTCCATCACTCATGTCCTCCATCACTCATGTCCTCCATCACTCATGTCCTCCATCACTCATGTCACTCCATCACTCATGTCCCTCCATCACTCATGTCCCTCCATCACTAATGTCCCGCCATCACTCATGTCCCTCCATTGGCTCCGTGGCACTAAGCCACCGTGCCGCCATTAATGTTGTAATGAAAGACTTTTCCATTGTTTCTCTTAACAGAACTCTTCATGACTCCCTCACAAACACGTTCAGACAAAGACACGGCCGAGGAGAAACCCCGTACCTGCTTAATCTGTGGAGAAAGCTTTTCTGAACCGAGTGATCTCGCACAGCACCGGTGTTCTAACATCAAGTCGAATCAAACCGATCCTCAACACCATCAGCGCGTTCACAAAGACAAACCGTATTCCTGCTCACAGTGTGCAAAGAGTTTCACTCAGAAACACAACCTCACGTCCCACCAGCGCCTTCACACGGAAATCAAACCCTACATCTGCCCCCAGTGTGGGAAGAGCTTCACTCACCCCAGCAGCCTGAAAGTGCACCAGCGCATTCACACGGGAGAGAGACCCTACTCCTGCACTCAGTGTGGGAAGAGTTTTACTCATCGGCGCGCTCTAAGGGAACACCAGCGCCTTCACACGGGAGAGAAACCGCACGTCTGCGTACAGTGTGGGAAGGGTTTCACTCACAAGAGCAGCTTAAAAAAACACCAGCGCATGCACACGGGAGAGAGACCCTACTCCTGCACTCAGTGTGGGAAGAGGTACACTCGCCGGAGTTTTTGTAAACTGCATCAGCGCGTTCACACGGGAGAGAGACCGTACTCCTGCTCACAGTGTGGAAAGGGTTTCAATTACCCCAGTAGTCTGAAAGTGCACCAGCGCATTCACACGGGAGAGAGACCATATTCTTGCTCACAGTGTGGAAAGAGTTTCATTAATCAGAGTCATCTTAAAGAACACCAGCGCATTCACACCGGAGAGAGACCGTACTTTTGCTCAGCATGCGGGAAAGGTTTCAGCAGTCAGCGGAATCTGAAAGAACACCAGCGCGTTCACACCGGGTTAAAACCGTATTCCTGCTCGCAGTGCGGGAAGTGTTTCACTAAACAGAGCAGTGTCATCCGACACATGGGCATTCACACTCGAGTAAAACCCTACAGCTGCTCGCAGTGCGGAAAGAGTTTTATTCACCAGAGCAACCTTCAACTGCATCAGCGCATTCACACCGGAGAGAGACCGTACTCCTGCTCAGAATGTGGAAAGAGCTTCAGTGATCAGAGTAACCTGCGGGAACACCGGCGCATTCACACCGGAGAGAGACCCTACTCCTGCTCACAGTGTGAGAAGAGCTTCACTCAGCAGAGCAGTCTGAAACTGCATCAGCGCTTTCACACCGGAGAGAGACCCTACTCCTGCTCACACTGTGAGAAGAGTTTCACCAATCAGAGCAATCTGAAACAACACCAGCGCGTTCACACCGGAGAGAAACCCTACTGCTGCTCACAGTGTGAGAAGAGTTTTACTCACCCCAGCAGTCTTAAACGGCATCGGCGCATTCACACGGGAGAGAGACCGTATCCGTGCTCGCGGTGTGAGAAGAGTTTCACTCGGAACATTTATTTGAAAAATCACCAGTGCGTTCTCACAGAAATAAAAGCTTGTTACAGCTGAGAGTAGCCACGGCTTGACCTCAAAGTGTTGTGGACATTGTGTGTTGTAAGGTTTTTATAATACCATCCATCCATTATCTACCGCTTCATCCTATTTTAGGGTCGCGGTGGGGTTCCCCATGCCCATCCAGGGGAGAACGTTTGGGCAGATGCACTGGGCAGATACACCCAGGACAGGGGGGCAATCCATCTCTGGGCACACACTCACTCACACAGACACACTCTAAATGGGGCAATTTGGAGAACTCAATTGACTTGATCCATGTTTTTGGACTGTGGGAGGAAACCGAAGGAAACCCACGGGGACACGGGGAGAACATGGAAACTCCACCCAGATGGGGATTCGAACCGGGAATTCCTAGCGCTGAGAGGAGAACATGCTAAACCACTAAGCCACCATGCCACCTCTATATATATATATATGTATATGTATATATATATATATATAATAAATTATCCATCCATCCATTATCTTCCGCTTTATCCTCTATTAGGGTCGCGGGTGTGGGTTGTTTTATTTTATTTTTATTTTTGGATTTTTATTTTTGTCCACATGCCCATCCAGGGGATAACGTTTCGGGCGCTGGGCAGATACACCCAGGACAGGGGGGCAATCTATCACTGGACACACACTAACTCACACCGACACACTCTATATGGGGCAATTTGGAGAACTCAATTGACTTGATCCATGTTTTTGGACTGTGGGAGGAAACCGGAGGAAACCCACGCGGACACGGGGAGAACATGGGAAGTACACCCAGATGGGGATTCGAACCGGGAATCCCTAGCACTCAGAGGAAAACATGCTAAAGCACTAAGCCACCGTGTTGCGTTTTTATAATACTTTTAATTAATTTAATAAAGGTAATAATGTAAAGTAAAACTCATGGTGAGTTGAATCGTTCAGGGATCAGAGAAAATGACTATGTGATGGATGAGCATGAGAAAGAGTATGAATGTCCAGTCGCAGGGTCAGCGGAGGGTTTAGAATAATGGGACAGTCAACAAGAACCTGTCATAAATTCATACCCCTGAGGGGGGCAGAAAGCAGGACCAGATGGGTTAGAACAGGGGTGCTCAATACGTCGATCGCGATGGAGATTTGAGGAAAAAAAAGCGTTTATTACGTATCAGCGCTATTTTTTTTACAGCACAGTATTGGAAGCACTTATACACACACATTCACACACACATTCACACACAATGTGATTCATTCTGAACTGCGATCTCTCTCCTTGTGCAAGCGAGCGGTCTCTCTCGCGGTGTCTCTCTCGCGGTGTCTCTCTCGCTGTTCCCAAAACCGGCACGCCTCCGAACCTAAATCCGAAGCACTGCCTCGCGAATCATCTACATTAGATTTACATTACATTAGATTAGAGAGTTCTTGTTTGTGTTTTTACACTTTATTTGACTGAAAAGACGAGTGAAGGACGAGTGAAGCTCAAAAAGAAGCTCTTGTTCCTATTTCATTTAGAGTGGGGGGGGGGGGTGAATATTTTTACAATGTCAATCTCAAAATGCATTTGCTTTTATTAATGTTCATGTTCTGTTTGGGGGTGGCACAGTGTCTTAGTGGTTTGGCATGTTCTCCTCTCAGAACTAGGGATTCCCAGTTCGAATCCCAATCTGGGTGGAGTTTCCATGTTCTCCCTGTGTCCACGTGGCTTTCCTCCGGGTTCTCCGGTTTCCTCCCACAGTCCAAAAACATGGATCAAGGTCAATTGAGTTCTCAAAATTGCCCCATATAGAGTGTGTCTGTGTGAGCGAGTGTGTGCCCAGTGATAGATTGGCGCCCTGCCCAGCGCCCGAAACGTTCTCCCCTGGATGGGCATGGGGAAACCCCCCTTCCCCCCGTGACCCTAATAGAGGATAAAGCGGAAGATAATGGATGGATGGATGTTCTGTTTGGGGAACTGCAGGTTACAGTGATTGTTGTACATTTGTGCTGTATACTGTGTGTTTAACTGAAATCAAGTCTTCATGTTATTTGCTGGAATGTTTTTAATAAAAGAGCAATTCTAACAGATTGGACAATACTAACATGATGTGTGTAAACAGGTTTCAATATAAAAGCCTAAAAAAAAAAGATTAACCCTGGTAGATCTCAATGACCTGTCCAATGGAAAAGTAGATCTCGAGCCAGAAAAGTGTGGACACCCCGGGGTTAGAAGATAGAAATGTACACATGAGAAAAAAGACTGTGGTCTGGAGGGGGCGCACACACAGAAGAAGCAGGTCACGCCCTCCTGAAGGACTTATAGGGACGAAGTAGAGGACTTCGAGCAGAGCTCTCCATATTTTTATTGTTTGATATTTTAAACTGTCTATTCAGTAAAACGCATTAAATATTTTTGGAACGAAACCACCGACTTCTGACCGTTTTTAATGAAACTTAACAGTGTAAACCAATTCTCTATTGCTAAGTCAACTATGAAAACGAAGATAAGATTACACCAGTGAAGATTACACAGACGACACAATATATTTAGAAATGCAGATGTTCAAAGCAACTCTGGGCATTTTGTTTCCAATAACTGGTCACCCTTTCCAACTAAAAAGCGAATGACTGTGTTGATTATGAGCTAAAAAGCTTAATGACTTCACCAGCGTTGAAGTGTTAGAAATAAAGTTAGCTGCTCATTAACTCTCAAGAACTTTTCGGGATGTGGTGGAAAGAAGAAAACTTATACGATCTCATTTTCTTAATAACTAGAAATACAGCCTTTTCACTGAGGACTTTTCACTTTGGACTGTGGGAGGAAACCGGAGAACCCGGAGGAAACCCACGCGGACACGGGGAGAACATGGAAACTCCACCCAGATGGGGATTCGAACCGGGAATCCCTAGCGCCGAGAGGAGAACGTGCTAACCACTAAGCCACCGTGCCGCCTGAAAGGTTTATGTTTTCATTTGTTTTATTGAACTTTATAATCTTTGGGTCGTGAGTATTCGGGGGAATTCATAAACGACGCATGTTAACCAGCTGCTGCATCAGAAGTTTGTTTTCTTTGTTGAATTGTTTATTGAGTAAAATAGTTATTACTGTTAGGTGATTTCGGAGAACCCAGAGCAAACCCACGAGGACACAGGGAGAACATGCAAACTCCACCCTGATCGGGATTCGAACCTGATCCCCAGCGCTTAGAAGAAAACGTGCTAATCACTAAGCCATCGTACGGGACTATTCATTCATTCATTATCTTCCGCTTTATCCTCTATTAGAGTCGCGGGGGAGTTCCCCATGTCCATCCAGGGCAGAACGTCTCAGGCGCTGGACAGATAGACCCAGGACAGGACACCAATCCATCACTAGACACACACTCACTCACACAAACACACTCCATATGGGGCAATTTTGTGAATTCAATTGACTTGATCCTGCCCAGCGATGGATTGGCGCCCTGTCCTGGGTCTATCTGCCCAGCGCCCGAGACGTTCTCCCCTGGATGGGCATGGGGAACCCCACCGCGACCCTAATAGAAAATAAAGCAAGAGATAATGAATGAATGAATTGACTTGATCCATGATTTTGGACTGTGGGAGGAAACCGGAGAACCCGGAGGAAACCCACGCGGACACGGGGAGAACATGGAAACTCCATCCAGATGGGGATTCGAACCAGGAATCCCTAGCACCAAGAGGAGAACATGCTAACCACTAAGCCACCGTGCCTCGTACGGGACTATATAAAGTTTAAATATATAAAACATTGTCTTAAAGAATCATACATTGTGTAGTCAACATTTAATTTGCTGGTATATTTATATTTAGGAGGCGGCACGGTGGCTTAGTGGTTTAGCATGTTCTCCTCTCAGCGCTAGGGATTCCCGGTTCGAATCCCCATCTGGGTGGAGTTTCCATGTTCTCCCCGTGTCCGTGTGGGTTTCCTCCGGGTTCTCCGGTTTCCTCCCACAGTCCAAAAACATGGATCAAGTCAATTGAGTTCTCCAAATTGCCCCATATAGAGAGTGTGTGAGTGTGTGCACTGTGACAGATTGGCACCCTCTCCTGGGTGTATCTGCCCAGCGCCCGAGACGTTCTCCCCTGGATGGACATGGGGAACCCCACCGCGACCCTAATAGAGGATAAAGCGGGAGATAATGAATGAATTTATATTTAGGGAAAAAAGTTGATTTAACAGCGCACACATTTGTAACTTGTAATTAACGCTGCATTGCAGCACCACCTTCAAACGGTAGGTGGCGGTATTGCACTAAGCTGGAATCCCGACCGCCGGTAAACAAAAAGAGAAATAAAATAAACCCAGGAACGCAGCGCGTGTACTGCAGCTCAGAATCAATAAATGAATTATCGACACATTATTCTAATTTTATAATTATCGTTATTCTAATAATCAGATTAAATCCAGATCATCGCTGAAGGTGAGATTCTTCATTAAAGGTTTATTGTGTGTGAATGATCAGGATGTAAATAAAACTGCTGAAGGGGGATTGATTTTAAAGATCTTATTCATTATGACGTCATTTATAATATTAATGACGTTAAGGGTTAATGAGAATGATCTGGCATCAGAGACAATACAATATAAAGTTACCATGTTTTATGATTTTCGTTGTTTTAATAAACAACCCACTTTATTTTTAAACCCTGTTATTGTGAATAAGGTGCGTGGTAGTGATGGAGCCTATCCCAGCACTCATTCAGTACCCAAAGAGGGAGCAAAACAGACTGAAGAGGTTTACCTGTCCAGGTGAGATATCTGACAGACATGACGTCATGATGCCCCCAAAATCTATGTCATTCATTCATTATCTTCCACTTTATCCTCTATTGGGTCGTTATGCCCATCCAGGGGAAGAACGTCTGTCTGGCGCTTTGCAGATAGACTCCAGCTACAGGGGGCAATCTATCACACATATAGGGGCAAATTTGGACAACTGTTTGACTTGAATCCTGTTCGTTGGAGCCTTATAAACAGAAACCGAGGAACCAGGGCATGGGATCCATGTTTTGGATTCGAAACCGGGAATCCCCAGAGCTGAGAGGAGAACATGCTAAACCACTAAGCCACCGCGGCACCCTACTCGTCTTTTGTCTTGAAAAAAGAAAAGACAGAGGTAAGCATCATACTCGTTGACATGGCAACCATTATTGCTTTACCGCTCACTTATCCATCCATTATCTTCCACTTTATCCTTTATTAGGGTCGTGGGGGGGGTTCCCCATTCCCATCCAGGGGAGAACGTCTCGGGCGCTGGGCAGATACACCCAGGAAAGGGGGGCAATCCATCGCTGGGCACACACTCACTCACACACACACACTCTATATGGGGCAATTTGGAGAATTCAATTGACTTGATCCATGTTTTTGGACTGTGGGAGGAAACCGGAGAACCCGGAGGAAACCCACGCGGACACGGGGAGAACATGGAAACTCCACCCAGATGGGGATTCGAACCGGGAATCCCTAGTGCTGAGAGGAGAACATGCTAAACCACTAAGCCACCGTCCCACCCTTTATTTATTTATTTATTTATTTGTGTTTGAATGCTATGTTTAGCATTCCCAAGTGAGAGCTTTCTCGATGGTTTTTGGTAGTTGGGCTTCTTGTCTCTGCTTGTTGTGTCGGGGGCAGTCTATTAGGATATGTTTGCCCCAAAATATAAATCATTCATTCATTCATCCATTATTTTCCGTTTTATCCTCTATTAGGGTTGCAAGGGGGGGGTTCCCCATGCCCATCCAGGGGAGAACGTTTTGGGAGCTGGGCAGAATCCCCATCTGGGTGGAGTTTCCATGTTCTCCCCGTGTCCGCGTGGGTTTCCTCCGGGTTCTCCGGTTTCCTCCCACAGTCCAAACACATGGACCAAGTCAATTGAGTTCTCCAAATTGCCCCATAGAGAGTGTGTCTGTGTGAGTGAGTGTGTGCCCAGCGATAGATTGCCCCCCTGTCCTGTGTGTATCTGCCCAGCGCCCGAAACGTTCTCCCCAGGATGGGCATGGGGAACACCCCCCCCCCCCCCGCGACCCTAATAGAGGTTAAAGCGGAAGATAATGAATTAATGAATAAAGCACATCCTTTTGTTTGGAGTTGTGTGTTATTAATGTTGTATTTATTCATTCATCCATCCATTATCTTCCGCTTTATCCTCTATTAGGGTCGCTGGTGGGGGGGGGGGTTCCCCATGCCCATCCTGGGGAGAACGTTTCGGGCGCTAGGCAGATACACCCAGGACAGGGCGCCAATCCATCACTGGACACACACTCACTCACACGGACACACACTATATGGGGCAATTTGGAGAACTCAATTGACTTGTTCCATGTTATTGGAATGTGGGAGGAAACCGGAGAACCCGGAGGAAACCCAAGCAGACACGGGTAGAACATGGAAACTCCACCCAGATGGGGATTTGAACCGGGAATCCCTAGTGCTGAGAGGAGAACATGCCAAACCACTAAGCCACCGTGCCGCCGTTAATGTTGTAATGAAAGACTTTTCCATTGTTTCTCTTAACAGAACTCTTCGTGACTCCCTCACAAACACGTTCAGACAAAGACACGGCCGAGGAGAAACCCCGTACCTGCTTAATCTGTGGAGAAAGCTTTTCTGACCTGAGGGATCTCGCACAGCACCGGTGTTCTAACATCAAGTCGAATCGAACCGATCCTCAACACCATCAGCGCGTTCACAAAGACAAACCGTATTCCTGCTCACAGTGTGCGAAGAGTTTCACTCAGAAACACAACCTCACGTCCCACCAGCGCCTTCACACGGAAATCAAACCCTACATCTGCCCCCAGTGTGGGAAGAGCTTCACTCACCCCAGCAGCCTGAAAGTGCACCAGCGCATTCACACGGGAGAGAGACCCTACTCCTGCACTCAGTGTGGGAAGAGTTTTACTCATCGGCGCGCTCTAAGGGAACACCAGCGCCTTCACACGGGAGAGAAACCGCACGTCTGCGTACAGTGTGGGAAGGGTTTCACTCACAAGAGCAGCTTAAAAAAACACCAGCGCATGCACACGGGAGAGAGACCGTATTTCTGCTCGCAGTGCGGAAAGAGCTTCTCTCAGCAGAGTAATCTGAAGAAACACCAGCGCATTCACACGGGGGAGAGACCGTACAGCTGCTCAGAGTGTGGGAGGAGCTTCACCGAGCACAGCAGTCTGAAAAAACACCGGCACATTCACACCGGAGAGAAACCGTATTACTGCTCGCAGTGCGGGAAGAGTTTTATTTGCGAGAGCTTTCTGAAACACCACCAGCGCGTTCACACCGGAGAGAGACCGTACTCCTGCTCGCAGTGCGAGAAGAGCTTCACTCAGCACAGCCATCTGAAAGAACACCAGCGCGTTCACACCGGAGTCAAACCCTATTTCTGCCCGCAGTGCGAGAAGAGTTTCTCTCAGCAGAGCAATCTGAAAAAACACCAGCGCATTCACACCGGAGAGAGACCATACTCCTGCTCGCAGTGCGGCAAGAGCTTCACTGGACAGTGCAGTCTAAAAAGACACCAGCGCATTCACACGAGAGAGAGACCACGATCTGGAATTATTCACAGTCTGAACGAAGCTCTGGTGATGGACTGAATCTGGCATGGTGGCTTAGTGGCTTAGCATGTTCTCCTCTCAGCGACAGGGGTTCCCGGTTCGAATCCCAATCTGGGTGGAGTTTCCATGTTCTCGCCGTATCCGTGTGGGTTTCCTCCGGGTTCTCCGGTTTCCTCCCACAGTCCAAAAACATGGATCAAGTCAATTGAATTCTCCAAATTGCCCCATATAGAGTGTGAGTGAGTGTGTGCCCAGTGATAGATTGGTGCCCTGTCCTGGGTGTATCTGCCCAGCGCTCAAAACGTTCTCCCCTAGATGGGCATGGGGAACCCCCCCTCCCCCCACGACCCTAATAGAGGATGAAGAGGAAGATAATGAATGGAATATAAGGTGGTTTGTTATTACTACCAAGTTTTAAAAACGAAAATAATAAACACGTACCTTTAACAGATCATTCTCATTAACCCTTAATGTCATTAATATTCTAAATAACGGCAAGTCGAACAAGATTTTAAAAATAAATCCCAAAAACATGGATCAAGGTCAATTGAGTTCTCCAAAATTGCCCCATATATAGTGAGTGTGTTTGTGTGAGTGAGTGTGTTCCCAGTGATGGATTGCCCCCTGTCCTGGGTGTATCTGCCCAGCGCCCGAAACGTTCTCCCCTGGATGGGCATGGGGAACCCCCCCCGCGACCCTAATAGAGGAAAAAGCTTAAGATAATGGAATGGATGGATGAATCTGGGATGGTCCCTCCATTTCTACAGCCCGGCTTGAATCCCGTCCCTTTCTCCTCCGACACCTCGGATTTAAATCAATGCTCCAAGGTGCTGCGGAGTTTGTACTCTCATATCCTCATGGGGGTGTATAATAACCTGGTTTGGAAACAGCACCCAACAGGACCGTCTCTGCAGAGGACGGTGCGTTTGGCTGAGCGCATCATCCGAATCGCCCTTCCTGACCTACAGACCATCTATAAGAAGTGGTGTTGGTCCAAAGAACCAAAGATTGTAAAGACCTCAGTCCTAACAACAAACTGTTCACTCTGTCACTGTAAGGAAAGCATTTTCGTCCTCAAATCCATCACACAACGGGTTGTATATCCAATGTATCTGTACCAGGTCGAAACGCGCCATCAAGGGGTGTGGCTTTTATCTGAGAGAAGAGTTTCCCATGAGGACGCTCCACATGAACGCCATCTGAAATCGGAAACTAAAGCCGGATACGTCCAAATTTCCGATGCAGCACGACTTGGACGATCAAGGGCGTAAAGGCTGTTTTCAAGACGGCTGAACGGTTAATCAACATAAGATCAAACGATACCCTAGGTTAACTCTAATGAAAACTTTACTTTTTAAACATCAATGACGCATGTGATATTTTGCTATATTTACACTCAGACATAAAACAACGATTAACCGAACGATATAGCCAAGCTCGGCGTCCGTGTTTTTTATTGAATTCATTTGAATTTATTTTTTCACTTTTATTTATTTATATTTTCGTATATATATTATATCTATGAGAAGCTCACCGCCCGACATGCGTTTAAACTTGCCGTATACCCACAACACACGAATCTGTAACCCAAATCATCACCCTGCGTCTCCAAATTCAATACAATCAAAAAATCAATACAATTTTGTCATACATTAATAACATGTGCCCAGTGATAGATTGCCCCCCTGTCCTGGGTGTATCTGCCCAGCGCCCGAGACGTTCTCCCCTGGATGGGCATGGGGAACCCCCCTGCGACCCTAATAGAGGATAAAGCGGAAGATAATGAATTAATTAATTAATAACATGAGGCAGCACGGTGGCTTAGTGCTTTAGCATGTTCTTCTCTCAGCGCTAGGGATTCCCAGTTCGAATCCCCATCAGAGTGGAGTTTCCATGTTCTCCCCGTGTCCGCGTGGGTTTCATCTGGGTTCTCCGGTTTCCTCCCACAGTCCAAAAACATGGATCAAGGTCAATTGAGTTCTGCAAATTGACCCATATATAGTGTGTGTGTGTGAGTGAGTGTGTGCCCAGTGATAGTTTGCCCCCCTGTCCTGGGTGTATATGCCCAGCGCCCGAGACGTTCTCCCCTGGATGGGCATGGGGACCCCCCCCCCACGACCCTAAAAGAGAATAAAGCGAAAGATATTGAATGAATGAATTAATAACATGTGGCGGCACGGTAGCTTAGTGTTTAGCATGTTCTCCTCTCAGCACTAGGGATTCCCGGTTCGAATCCCCATTTGGGTGGAGTTTCCATGTTCTCCCCGTGTCCGTGTGGGTTTCCTCCGGGTTCTCCGGTTTCCTCCCACAGTCCAAAAACATGGATCAAGTCAATGCAGTTCTGCAAATTGCCCCATATAGAGTGTGTGTGTGTGAGTGAGTGTGTGTCCAGTGATAGATTGCCCCCCTGTCCTGGGTGTATCTGCCCAGCGCCCGAGACGTTCTCCCCTGGATGGGCATGAGGAACCCCACCGCGACCCAAATATAGGATAAAGCAGAAGATAATGAATGAATTAATTAATTAATTAATAACATGAGGTGGCTTAGTGGTTGGCATGTTCTCCTCTCAGCACTAGGGATTCCCGGTTCGAATCCCCATCTGGGTGGAGTTTCCATGTTCTCCCCGTGTCCGCGTGGGTTTCCTCCGGATTCTCCGGTTTCCTCCCACAGTCCAAAAACATGGATCAAGTCAATGCAGTTCCGCAAATTGCCCCATATAGAGTGTGTGTGTGTGCGTGAGTGTGTGCCCAGTGATGGATTGGCCCCCTGTAAAGTATAATGAAACACTCATGTAGTGAATCGTTGGTTATTCTGTAATATTGTTATTTGATTCGATGTTGCTGTTATTGTTTATGATGATGTATGATGTACTGAAACTGTGAGAACTGAATCATGAACTAAATGTTATGAACATCAGCTCTTGTTGCAGATTATTATTGCTTTGTGTTATTTTTTCTCCAGAAGTGTAATTTATTAGATGAAAGGTACTGAGAGATTCTTATATAATATGTTATAAATAAATTCATACATCCATCATTTTCCACTTAATCCTCTACTATAGTGAAGTCCAATACGTCGATCGCGATCAGGGGTGTCAGGTCGACCGTGATGGAGCTTTGAAAAAAGAAGCTCTTATCAGCGTTTATCACGTATCAGTTTATCACGTATCACACACAATGTAATTCATTCTGAATCTACATTACATTACATCTACATTAGATTTACATTACATTACATTAAATGACATTACATTACATTTACATTACATTTACATTTAGTCATTTAGCAGACGCTTTTATCCAAAGCGACTTACAAATGAGAACACCACAAGTCAGAAGCCATGGAGAAAACCAACTATACTTATTCGAAGAAGCTGCGCCCCCCCCCCCCCCTTTTTTTTAATTTTTTTTTTTTTTTTTTTATAACAACAGGTATTTGTTAAATAGATGCGTCTTAAGTAGTTTCTTAAAACTGTTTAGAGATTCTGCCTTACGGACAGAGTTGGGAAGATCGTTCCACCATTTTGCAGTGGTGAACGCCACAGAGTGAGAATCAGCTCCTCAGTGAGGTGGAACCACCAGGCGGCGATCATCACTGGAGCGAAGTGAACGAGTCGGAGTGTATTTTGAAAAGATAGAGTGAAGGTAAGAGGGGGGAGATCCAGAAATGGTTCTGTATGCCAGAGTCAGCGACTTGTACTAAATGCGAGCAGCTACAGGAAGCCAATGGAGGGAAGTGAGTAATGGAGTGACGTGAGTTCGCTTGGGCTGGTTAAACACGAGTCGGGCTGCAGAGTTTTGAATTAGTTGAAGAGGTCTGATGGTGGAAGTTGGGATACCGGCAAGAAGTGCATTACAATAATCAAGCCGGGATAGGACTAGGGCTTGAACGAGCAGTTGGGTAGCATGTTCAGTCAGAAAGGGTCTGATCTTCCTTATGTTATAAAGAAGGAATCTACAAGAACGGGCGGTTTTGATCACATGATCAGAGAGTTTAAGGTGGGAGTCTATTGTGAACCCAAGGTTCCGGACCGAATCAGTTGGGGAGATTGTGGAGCCATCAATTTGGAAGGTCATTAGATAGTTTGGAAGGTCATTAGATAGTTTCTGTTTGTGTTTTTGCACTTTATTTGACTGACGAGTGAAGCACTTTGCTCCAAAAGAAATAAAATGTTCCACTTTCAATAAGAATTGGGGGGGGGGGGGTGAATATTTTTTTCCAGTGTCAAACTCAAAATGCCTTTTCTTGATTTGCCGAGTAGCCATTGCACTTCCACTGTGTTTGGTTGTGCTAAAACCAAGTTTTCGCTATGCTATTTGCTGCAGTTTCTGTGAAAATGGCAATCTGAAGCCGTCTTTTCTATGGGGGCATGGGGGGGGGGGGGTTCCCCATGCCCATTTAGGGGAGAACGTTTTGGGTGCTGGGCAGATACACCCAGGACAGGGTGCCAATCTATCACAGTGCACTCACACACTCTCTATATGGGGCAATTTGGAGAACTCAATTGACCTTGATCCATGTTTTTGGACTGTGGGAGGAAACCGGAGAACCCGGAGGAAACCCACACAGACATGGGGAGAACATGGAAACTCCACCCAGATGGGGATTCGACCCAGGAATCCCCATCGCTGAGAGGAGAACGTGCTAAACCACTAAGCCAACGTGCCTCCCCAATACTAACATGATGTATAAACAGGTTTCAATATAAAAGCCTTAAACATAGAGATTGACCCCGGTAGATCTCAATGACCTGTCCAATGGAAAAGTAGATCTCAGGCCAGAAGAGTGTGGGCACCCCTGCTCTACTAGGGTTGCGGGGGGTTCCCCATGCCCATCCAGGGGAGAACGTTTGTGGCTTTGGGCTGATAGATCCAGGTCAGGGTGGAGGGCAGTTTAGAACATTCAATTTACCTTGCATTCATGTTTTTGGACTGTGGGAGGAAACCGGAGGAAACCCACACACAGACATGGGGAGAACATGCAAACTCCACCCAAATTGGGATGCCATTTTATTATTATTTTTCACACACACACACACACACACACACACACACACACACACACACACACACACACACACGACCCTAATTGAAGATAAAGCAGAAGATAATGAATGGATGGCTGGATTTCAAAGTTTTGTCACTGTCAAGATTTGAGAAAACAACTTAATAATATGCTTTGAAGCGCGTCTTCCAAACGGTAGGTGGCGGTATTGCACTAAACTTGAAAACAGGAACACACACACACACACACACACACACACACACACACACACACACACACACCTTCAGCAGCATGTACTCATGGTACGAGTGAATAATGAATGAGATTCTTCGTGGCTTCCTCTCTCTTTACAGATCTGTCTGATAACAAATCAAAACACGAAACAACTACAATACAATTTAAAGGATTTAATAGAGGTTTAGCATGTTCTCCTCTCAGCACTAGGGATTCCCGGTTCGAATCCCCATCTGGGTGGAGTTTCCATGTTCTCCCCGTGTCTGTGTGAGGTTCCTCCGGGTTCTCCGGGTTTCCTCCCACTGTCCAAAAACATGGATCAAGGTCAATTGAGTTCTCCAAATTGCCCCATATAGAAGTTCAAGTTCAAGTAATTTATTTATGTCGCGCTTTTTACATCAGTACATCGTCACAAAGCAGCTTTACAGAATGAAAAGCCTTTAAACCCCCAGAGAGCGAGCCGAAGCGACAGCGGCAAGAAAAAACTCCCTGTTATGTTGTTATTTAAGGAAGAAACCTTGTGAGGACCAAGACTCAGTGGGGGACTCGTCCTCCTTGAGCGGCCAAGCAGCAACAACAATGTAGGACAGCCAAACAATGTATGTCCAGATATTAAACAAATGGAAAAACTAACAACTGGAAAACTATATGTGAGTCCATTAGGGGGCGTCCTGCAGGACCGCCAGTCCAATTAATATTCGGGTTCCATCCAGTATTCGTCAGCAGAGCCATGGATGAAGATCTCCAGGAAGCCGGGGGACACCTCAAAATAAACAGACAAAGGAAGGCAGTTAGAGCTGATAATAAAGCACGGCATTTAATTAATAAGTAATTAATTAACACAGTGCATCATGTGACTCCGGCATCACTGACCAGAGCAACAGACCTAAAAGAGGCAGATACTCTATATAGATATAGAGTGTGTGTGTTTGAGTGCGTGTTGATAGATTGCCCCCCCTGTCCTGAGTGTATCTGCCCAGCGCCCGAAACGTTGTCCCCCCCCCCCCCCCGACCCCCCACCTCTGCGACCCTAATAGAGGATAAAGTGGAAGATAATGAATGGATTTAAAAGTTTCGTGACTGTCGCGGTTCCCTTCAGGGCAGCACGGTGGCTTAGTGGTTTAGCATGTTCTCCTCTCAGCGCTGGGGATTCCCGGTTCGAATCCCAATCTGGGTGGAGTTTCCATGTTCTCCCCGTGTCCTCGTGGGTTTCCTCCGGGTTCTCCGGTTTCCTCCCACAGTCCAAAAACATGGATTAAGGTCAATGAATTCTCCAAATTGCCCCATATAGAGTGTGTCTGTGAGTGTGTGTCCAGGGATAGATTGCCCCCCTGTCCTGGGTGTATCTGCCCAGCGCCTGAAACGTTCTCCCCTGAATGGGCATGGGGACTCCCCCCTCCCCCCCCCCCGCGACCCTAATAGAGGATAAAGTGGAACATAATGGATTGATGGATTTAAAAGTTGTCACTGTCGCGGTTCCCATCAAGATTTTCATTCATCCATTATCTCCCGCTTTATCCTCTATTAGGGTCGTGGTGGGGTTCCCCATGCCCATCCAGGGGAGAACGTCTCAGGCGCTGGGCAGATACACCCAGGACAGGGCGCCAATCCATCTGAGCACACACTCACTCACACAGACACACTCTATATGGGGCAATTTAGAGAATTCAATTAACTTGATCCATGTTTTTGGACTGTGGGAGGAAACCGAAGAACCCGGAGGAAACCCACGCAGACACGGGGAGAACATGGAAACTCCACCCAGATGGGGATTCGAAGCGGGAATCCCTAGCGCTGAGAGGAGAACATGCTAAACCACTAAGCCACCGTGCCGCCCCATCAAGATTTGAGAAACCAAAATAATATGTTTTGAAGTCTTCCAAACGGTAGGTGGCGGTATCGCACTAAACAGGAAAGCAGGAACAGAAGAACAACAACAAACAGCGGCCGCTCCTCCATCGTGTTTTGATCTCCGAGAGATTTAATAAAACAATAAAAGTTGTGACGTCATCATTCTAATCATCAGATCAAAGCGCGTTCATTACTGAAGGTGAGAGTCTTAATTAAACTAATTAAAGGTTTCTTCTCTGTGTGGATCATCAGGATGGAATTAAAACTGATAGAAGGTGCATTTCTTTAGGACTTTGTTCTGGATGACGTCATTGTTTCTAATCCTAATCTCGTGACAGATGTATGTGAATGCAGTGTAATCCCAAATAATAAAGTATAAAATGACGTGTTCAGCATTCTCTCTCACAACTCTGGACTTTAATTACCCACAATGCACTACACTGTATTCAGAAGAACAACTAAAACATTGCATTTATTTTGCAGGTGATGGATCCTATCCCGGCTGTCATTCAACTAAAGGAGGAGGAGGACCCTGGACCTGTTACCCGTCCAGGTGAGGTCATCACCCACCATGTGATTCGGGTTCTGGGTGGAGTTTGCATGTTCTCCCCGTGTCTGCATGGGCTTCCTCCGGTTTCCTCCCACAGTCCAATAACACGGATTCAAGGTAAATTGAATGCTCTAAATTGTCTTATATATGTGTATCTGCCCAGCATCCAAAACGTTCTCAATGGATGGATGGATATTTAATCAGTTTATCCATCCATCCATTATCTAACCCTAACCCTGGAACCTGGAACTAGGGTCATGGGGTGGGGGGTGGGGGGTGACCCTACCCACCTTTTTTTTTTTTTTACAATTATAAAAATACATACACTGCCGGCGGCATGGTGGCTTAGTGTTTTAGCATGTTCTCCTCTCAGCACTAGGGATTCCCGGTTCAAATCCCCATCTGGGTGGAGTTTCCATGTTCTCCCCGTGTCCGCGTGGGTTTCCTCCGGGTTCTCCGGTTTCCTCCCACAGTCCAAACACATGGATCAAGGTCAATTGAGTTCTCCAAATTGCCCCATATAGAGTGTGTCTGTGTGAGTGAGTGTGTACCCAGTGATAGATTGCCCCCCTGTCCTGGGTGTATCTGCCCAGCGCCCGAAACGTTCTCCCCTGGATGGGCACCCCCCCCCCCCCCGCGACCCTAATAGAGGATAAAGCGGGAGATAATGGATTAATGAATGAATCTGAATGCAGTGTACTCTGAAATAACAAAGTATAAAATAAATAAATGGATGGATGGACATACACTGCCTGGCGAAAAAAAGGTCAACACCTAGATTTCATTAAACAAGTTTTCTATTTTTGACTCTTTTACATTGTATATTTGGAAGTTAACTTGGGTTTTATGTCCTATTTTGATGTTTGGTGTTTATTTTTTTATTGATCGAAATTTTACATTTTAATTTATCTTTAATAAGTTGGCTTGGAAAGGTTCTTCGTTATCTTCTTTTTCTAATTATTATTACTATTATTATTATTATTCCAGGCGGCACAGTGGCTTAGTGGTTTAGCATGTTCTCCTCTCAGCGCTAGGGATTCCCGGTTCGAATCCCCATCTGGGTGGAGTTTCCATGTTCTCCCCGTGTCCGCGTGGGTTTCTTCCGGGTTCTCCGGTTTCCTCCCACAGTCCAAAAACATGGATCAAGTCAACTGAGTTCTCCAAATTGCCCCATATAGAGCGTGTGTGTGAGTGAGTGAGTGCCAAGTGATAGATTGCCCCCCTGTCCTGGGTGTATCTGCCCAGTGCCTGAAACGTTCTCCCCTGGATGGGCATGGATGGGTGTATGGATGGGGCATGGATGGGTGTATCTGCCCAGCGCCTGAAACGTTCTCCCCTGGATGGACATGGGGAACCCCCCCCGCGACCCTAATAGAGGATAAAGCGGAAGATAATGAATGAATGAATGTTAAATTAATGAAAGACTTATTGTTTTTTTAAACAGAAGCTGAACCCTTCATCTCCTTGAACAAAGGCGTGGCCAAGAAGAGGACTCCTCACTGCTTACGTTGTGGAGAAATGTTCACTAACGTGCGTGAACTCAAACACCACCAGTGTGTTTACATCAAAGACAAAATCTTTTTCTGCGCGCAGTGTGGAAAAAGCTTCACGAATCGCAAAGGGCTTAAATACCATCGGCGCATTCACACAAACAAATCGTACCCCTGTCCACAGTGTAAGAAGAGCTTCTATCGGTCGTGTGCTCTCAAAAGCCACCAGCGCATTCACACGGGAGAGAGACCCTACTCCTGCTCGCAGTGTGAGAAGAGCTTCTCTCGCAAGAGCGATCTGAAAAGCCACCAGCGCATTCACACGGGAGAGAAACCCTACGCCTGCTCGCAGTGTGGGAAGAATTTTACCCGCAAGAGTGATCTGAAAAACCACCAGCGCATTCACACAGGGGAGAAACCCTACTCCTGCTCGCTGTGCGGGAAGAGCTTCACTCAAAAGAGCGCTCTCAAAATCCACCTGCGCATTCACACCGGAGAGAAACCATACTCCTGCTCGCACTGTGGGAAGAGCTTCACTGTACACTGCCATCTAGAAAACCACCAGCGCACTCACACCGGAGAGAAACCCTACTTCTGCTCAGAGTGTGGGCGAGCTTTTTCTCAGCAGAATAGTCTAAAGAAACACCAGCGCATTCACACCGGAGAGAAACCGTATGGCTGCGCACAGTGCGGGAAGAGCTTTTCCCAGCAGTCTCATCTGAAGAAGCACCAGCAAATTCACACCGGAGAGAAACCGTATTTATGCATTGACAGTGTGAACGGAGCTTTAGTAATCGAGACGGTTTAATGATCTGAATCTGTGACCCTGCCCTCAGACCAGGAATTACATCGAGTGACAAAGTGGAAAAAAACGTCATTAATTTCCAACATTACATTTACATTTAGTCATTCAGCAGACGCTTTTATCCAAAGCGACTTACAAATGAGAACATTACAAGTCAGAAGTTATGAAGAAAACCAACTGCACTGTAAATTCTTTTTTTTTATTTTTTATTTTCCTCTCTCTACAACAGGTATTTGTTAAAGAGATGCGTCTTGATTATTGAATTAGGGTTACACAAAGGTCATGGTTTGGTTCACACCGAGGTATGGACCTCACGATTCAGTACAAATTCGATACAGGGTGGGGTTACTACAGCACTTTTATTAACCGCCAAACCCGGTTAACAGAGAGAAATGGAGATCTAACATGATCAAGCAAACTTAATTAACTGAAACGCAGCACCAGCCCCAAAACGAGTAAACCTGCTTCCCCAAAGCAGACACTAGATGTGGGATATATTTTACATTTACATTTAGTCATTCAGCAGACGCTTTTATCCAAAGCGACTTACAAATGAGAACATTACAGTCAGAAGTTATGGAGAAAACCAACTGTACTGTAAATTCATCAAACCTGATTGTTATTTGATGCGCCCCCCCCCCCCTTTTTTTTTTTTTCTACAACAGGTATTTGTTAAAGAGATGCGTCTTCAGTAGTTTCTTAAAACTGTTTAGTGATTCTGCCTTACGGACAGAGTTGGGAAGAATGTTCCACCATTTTGCAGTGGAGAACGCCACGGAGTGAGAATGAGCTCCTCAGTGAGGTGGAACCGCCAGGGGGCGATCATCACTGGAGCGAAGTGAACGAGTCGGAGTGTATTTTGAAAAGATAGAGTGAAGGTAGGAGGGGCCAGATCCAGAAATGGTTCTGTAGGCCAGAGTCTGTGACTTGTACTGAAGACAGCAGCTACAGGGAGACAATGGGACATGAGTGATGGAGGGACATGAGTGATGGAGTGACATGAGTGATGGAGGGACATGAGTGATGGAGGGACATGAGTGATGGAGTGACATGAGTGATGGAGGACATGAGTGATGGAGGGACATGAGTGATGGAGTGATATGAGTGATGGAGGGACATGAGTGATGGAGGGACATGAGTGATGGAGGGACATGAGTGATGGAGGGACATGAGTGATGGAGGGACATGAGTGATGGAGGGACATGAGTGATAGAGGGACATGAATGATAGAGGGACATGAGTGATGGAGGGACATGAGTTCTTGGGGTTAAACACGAGTCGGGCTGCAGAGTTCTGAATCAGTTGTAGAGGTCTGATTGTGGAAGCTGGGATACCGGCAAGTAGCGCAATACAATAATCAAGACGGGATAGGACGCGGGCTTGAACAAGCAGTTGGGTCACATGTTCAGTCAAGAAGAGTCTGATCTTCCTGATGTTGTAAAGAAGGAATCTACAGGAACGGGCGGTTTTGATCACATGATCAGAGAGTTTAAGGTGGGAGTCTATTGTTAAACCGAGGTTCTGGACTGAATCGGTCAGAGAACACTAAATTGTACGTTGCTACAGATTGCCAAGTGACAGTCTTTGTGATTTAGTCACAGTGAAGTTATGAAATGTTTACTTTTATTCACACAATCGTTAAAGCCTATTAATTCACAGGGGTGTTTTTTAAATATGTTTTCTCTCTGAACATTACAAGGGTTTAAGACGCTGTAGTAGAGATGAAAGACAAATTCACGTTTGTGAATACTTAATGTGTGTAAAAAAAATAAATCATGTTAAACAATAACAATAAATTCTATCTTTAACTAACCTTGTTTCTACACTTTGATTTCACTGCTGTTACATCACCTCTCTCCTCTTCTGCTGTGTGGATGTCGAGTGTCGGGTGTTTTTTTTTTAACTTGCACTGGTGTACCGTATTTTCCGGACTGTAAGGCGCACCTAAAAGCCAAAAATTTCCCCAGAAATCGGACGTGCGCCTTATAATCCGGTGCGCTTTATACGTGTACTGAGTTCCAAAATCTATAAAAGTATTGTTGTGCGACCGGATGGTTTTTTTTTCCACACATCACCGTCCCTGCTGAAAAAGCTGAGTGAAGAAAATTAATTGGGAGCTCGCTGTCATTCCGGGAGGATTAAATAAAGAACTCCGAGTGCTGGACATTGGCGTAAACGGGGCGTTTAAAGTAAAGTCGCGGGCGGCGTGGGAGCGATGGATGATAGATGGTGAACACACGTTTACTAAAACTCGGGAGGCGGCGGCGGGGCGAGTTACACCACCGTCTGTGAATGGATTGTGGATGTCTGGGCTAAGATTCTAATGTAACCGTCGTCCGAGCTTTCGCGAAAGCCGGCGTCGTCGCCGAACGGCCGCCCGGAGACGAGACGGACATCTGTTAGGAAATCTGAAATTTCCCCGATGAACCAATTTTGTAGGCGTCAAAAAGCACAGTACAGATGATTTCAGAGTTATTCGAATCAAGCGGTTTATTTAAGACAAACCGAGTCAAAGCAGTGTTCGTCCAAGACGAGCCCAAGATCGCGATCCGACTCTGATCTCAGCACCACACCGGTTCCACCAAGACAGAGCCCCGTAGTCCAGTTTCTGACCGTATTTATTGAAAAACCATCCCTCGCTCTGCTTATTCAGAACCAACTTGTTGAAGAAGTTCTATGGGGAGGTCGAACGCGCCGTTGCTGTCCTTGAGCTTTATCCACCAGCCACCAGACGCCAGGTGCATCTGGATTTCATGAAATATAGGCCTTGGGCAATTGTCGGCCAGATTGCCCCATCGCTATAGAATGCGCTAATTCCCTTAAACACAAATTACTTACAAATTACAAATTTTTATCCCTTCACATCGATGAAGGGGAACACCGGAGTGCTCGATAGAGAACCAGCTTTTTAATTCAGACACAGAAGACGAGGACGCTGATGGATTTGTGGGAGAAGAGAGATTTAAATAATGTGTGTTTTATCAAGTAGAATAAACTTCAATTATAAATCAACGTTCTGCATCCTTTACTTTTCTTGTAGATCGTATGTTTTAGCGAGTGTCTTATAATACGCTGCCGTACAGAATAAGTACCGTACAGAAATAGAGTCCCTAATTCAGACTGCGCCTTATAGTACGGTGCGCCTTATACGAGGCTCAAATACAGAAATAGACCCCGTAATTCAGACTGCGCCTTATAATACGGTGCACCTCATGGTCCGGAAAATACGGTAGCTACCTGAAAAAGAAACGGACAAATTTGTCACATCAACCACAATTACTGTGTTTTTTTATTTCCATTTAGTCATTTAGCAGACGCATGTGTTCAAAGTGACTTACAAATGAGAGAACAACACAAGTCGGTAGCTAAGGAGAAACCAGGTACACTCTAGTATAATCAAACCTGATCATTATCCAGTCCTTTATATATATATATAATGTGGGCGGCACGGTGGCTTAGTGGTTTAGCATGATCTCCTCTCAGCGCTAAGGATTCCCGGTTCGAATCCCCATCTGGGTGGAGTTTCCATGTTCTCCCCGTGTCTGTGTGGGTTTCCTCCGGGTTCTCTGGTTTCCTCCCACAGTCCAAACACATGGATCAAGTCAATTGAGTTCTCCAAATTGCCCCATGTAGAGTGTGTGTGTGTGTGTGTGTGTGTGTGTCTATGTGAGTGTGTGCCCAGTGATAGATTGCCCCCCTGTCCTGGGTGTATCTGCCCAACGCCCGAAACGCCAAAAACATGGATCAAGTCAATTGAATTCTCTAAATTGCCCCATATAGAGTGTGTTTGTGTGAGTGAGTGTGTGTCCAGTGATGGATTGCCCCCCTGTCCTGGGTGTATCTGCCCAGCGCCAGAAACGTTCTCCCCTGGATGGGCATGGGGAACCCCCCCGCCCCCGACCCTAATAGAGGATAAAGCGGAAGATAATGAATGAATGAATGTTAAAGTGTCTTCTTTACTGAACCTTCATTCACATTGTGATCGGTGCAACAAAATGGTTTCTCTCCGGTGTGAGCGCGCTGGTGTTTTTTTAGAGTACTCTGACGAGTAAAACTCATTTCACACCGTGAGCAGGAGTATGGTTTCTCTCCGGTGTGAATGCGCTCGTGTTCTTTTAGGTAGCGCTTAAAATGAAAGCTTTTTCCGCACTGCGAGCAGGAGTATGGTCTCTCTGCTGTGTGAATGCGCTGGTGGTTTTTAAGCGTACTCTGCTCAGTGAAGCTCTTTCCGCACTGCGAGCAGGAGTATGGTTTCTCTGCTGCATGGCTGTGCTGGTGTCGTTGAAACGCACTCTGATGAATGAAGCCTTTTCCGCACTGTGAGCAGAAATATAGCTTCTCTCCGGTGTGAATGCGCTGGTGGTTCGTTAGCCGAGTCTTACAATTAAAACTCCGTCCGCACTGTGAGCAGGAATGTGGTTTCTCTCCGGTGTGGATGCGCTGATGTTTTTTTAGTTCGCTGCTGAAACTAAACCTCCGTCCACACTGCGAGCAGCTGTATGGTTTCTCTCCGGTGTGAACGCGCTGGTGTATTTTCAGTTCGCTCTTAAAACTAAAATTTTTCCCACACTGTGAGCAGGAATGTGGTTTCTCTCCCGTGTGAATGCGCTGGTGTTGGTTAAGATTACCCAGACAAGTAAAACTCTTTCCACACTGTGAGCAGGTGTATGGTTTCTCTCCGGTGTGAATGCGCTGGTGTATTTTCAGTTCGCTATTAAAACAAAAACTCTTTCCGCACTGTGAGCAGGAATGTGGTTTCTCTCCCGTGTGAATGCGCTGGTGTTGGTTAAGATTGCCCTGATAAGTGAAGCTCTTCCCGCAGTGTGAGCAGGTATAGGGTCTCTCTCCTGTATGACGGCGGCGGTGTTGGTTAAGACCACCCAGACAAGTGAAGCTCTTGCCGCACTCTGAGCAGACATATGGTTTCTCTCCGGTGTGAATGCGCTGGTGTTTTTTCAGACTGCTCTGCTCTGTAAACGTGTTTCCACACTGCGGGCAGGAGTACGGTCTCTCTCCCGTGTGAGTGGGCTGGTGTTGTTTAAGTTTACTTTGGCACGTAAATCTTTTCCCGCACTGCGAGCAGGAGTATAATTTGTCTCGGTGAATTCGCTGGTGGTGTTTAAGGCTCGTTTGGTTTGTGAAGCTTGTTCCACACTGAGAGCAGATGAAGGTTGTTTCTTCCATGTTAGCGCACTGGTGCTGTTTGAGTTCATCCATTTCAGTGAAGGTTCCTCCACAACGTAAGCAGTGATGTATTTTCTTCTTGGTCACGTCTTTGTGGGAATGTTTTGGCAAGAGGGTCGTGAAGGATCCATCTTCTGTTTAGAGAAGAATTGATAAAAGTCTTTCATTACAACATTAATGAAACACAACTCAGTCAGTAATTAAACATTTAAACAATACAAGAAAATAACTCGTTTAACTAACTATATATTTTGGATAACTGGGCCTACAGGGTTGAGCATTGGTGCTGTGATTTAAACCAACACAGAGCTACAAAGGTAGCTGCTTGGTATTTACTTCTCACAAGAATTTTTTATGATATAAAGTGGTGTGAAAAAGTGTTTGCCCCCTTCCTCATTTCCTGTTTTTTTGCATGTTTGTCACACTTAAGTGTTTCGGAACATCAAACCAATTTAAACAATAGTCAAGGACAACACAAGTAAACACAAAATGCAATTTGTAAATGAAGGTGTTTATTATTAAAGGATAAAAAAATCCAAACCATCATGGTCCTGTGTGAAAAAGTGATTGCCCCCCTAAACCTAATAACTGGCTGGGCCACCCTTAGCAGCAACAACTGCAAACAAGCGTTTGTGATAACTTGCACTGAGTCTTTTACAGCGTTCTGGAGGAATTCTGGCCCACTCATCTTTGCAGAATTGTTCTAATTCAGTTACATTAGAGGGTTTTCGAGCATGAACAGCTTTTTTAAGGTCATACCACAACATCTCAATAGGATTCAGGTCAGGACTTTGGCTCGGCCACTCCAAAGTCTTCATTTTGTTTTTCTTCAGCCATTCAGAGGTGGACTTGCTGGTGTTTAGGATCATTGTCCTGCTGCAGAACCCAAGTTCGTTTCAGCTTGAGTTCACGAACAGATGGTCGGACGTTCTCCTTCAGGATCTTTTGGTAGACAGCAGAATTCATAGTTCCATTTATCACAGCAAGTCTTCCAGGTCCTGCCACAGCAAAACAGCCCCAGACCATCACACTACCACCACCATGTTTTACTGTTGGTATAATGTTCTTTTTCTGAAATGCAGTGTTCCTTTTATGCCAGATGTAATGGGACACACACCTTCCAAAGAGTTTTGCCACTTTTGTCTCATCGGTCCACAGAATGTTTTCCCAAAAGTGTTGGGGATCATCAAGATGTGTTTTGGAAAAATTGAGACGAGCTTTAATGTTCTTTTTGCTCAGCAGTGGTTTTCTTCTTGGAACTCTGCCATGCAGGCCATTTTTGCACAGTCTTTTTCTGATGGTGGAGGCATGAACGCTGACCTTAACTGAGGCAAGTGAGGCCTGCAGTTCTTTGGACGTTGTTGTGGGGTCTTTTGTGACCTCTTGGATGAGTCGTCGCTGCGCTCTTGGGGTAATTTTGGGCGGCCGGCCACTCCCGGGAAGGTTCACCACTGTTCCATGTCTTCGCCATTTGTGGATAATGGCCCTCACTGTGGTTCGCTGGATTCCCAAAGCTTTGGAAATGGCTTTATAACCCTTTCCAGACTGATAGATCTCAATTCCTTTATTTCTCAATTGTTCCTGAATTTCTTTGGATCTCGGCATGATGTGTAGCTTTTAAGGATCTTTTGGTGGACTTTACTGTGTCAGGAAGCTCCTATTTAAGTGATGTCTTGATTGAGAACAGGTGTGGCAATAATCAGGCCTGGGTGTGGCTAGAGAAATTGAACTCAGGTGTTAAAAACCACAGTTATAGTATGTTTTAACAAGGGGGCAATCACTTTTTCACACAGGGCCATGATGGTTTGGATTTTTTTTTCTCCTTTAATAATAAACACCTTCATTTACAAATTGCATTTGGTGTTTACTTGTGTTGTCCTTGACTATTGTTTAAATTGGTTTGATGTTCTGAAACACTTAAGTGTGACAAACATGCAAAAAACATGCTTTTTCACACCACTGTATATATATGTATGAATATATTATATATAGAAACTTGGTTTATAACACAAATCCTGTGTTCCTGCCAATGTTCTGTTATATTTTGCAGCCAGTGGATCCATACAAGAGACCCACACAGCATTCCATCCATCCATCCATTATCTTCCGCTTTATCTTCTATTAGGGGGGGGGGGGTCCCATGCCCATTTTTTAGATTGTGCTACAGGCATGAAATTAAATATTACTAAATGCATCTCACCCGGACAGGTAAAAGGTGCAGGGTGTTTCTCCTCCTTCAGTTGAATGAGTGCTGGGATAGGATCCATCACCTCCAC